>VZSV01000016.1:2878421-2899577 GCA_013398735.1 Nothocercus julius
TTTTTAAACATACAACTTGTATATTTAAAAGCAAAATTACCAATATTGTCTTCTGAAAGACTTACCCCAAGTATTTACAGTCATTACAATATCAATGGATGGCTCTGAATATAGATTTTAAAACTGCGAAATAAAGGATCTTTGTAAATCAAACATTGAGGCAATACAGAACTGAGATACTTGAAGCTGGTAGTTTTTGTAACTTAACAATGGTACTACTTGAGAATGGTTTCAAGACTGGTGTCAACATGCAGTCCCCCTCTAATTTTATATCTGACTTCCAAGAAAAAAGTGCTTCATTTTAATGCTATAGATTCTAATCATATGACATAAAATAACGTGGAGGAGAGAAAAAACCTTTTTCTGAAGATAATACTCTGCCTTGTTGTCATGACTGGAGACTAACTCCAGCTTGCACATTAAAAGCTAAATAAAAACAAGCTTTAATCCCTTTATTAATCCCTTTTGACATGCTCATGGCACCTGCCTTCTTTAAGAAGCTGGTTACGTGCATTTCTGAATGAGGCCGCTCAGACTCTCCTTATTAAAAAAAAAAAGTTTATTTTACACTGAAACAATCTATGATGTTCATAAAGAATTAATACACATCAATAGGCAAAGGCGAGAGAACAGCAAATAAGAGAAAAATACAAACCTCTGATTGTACATGCCCCGAAAATTATAATTTGCTCTATAATTAGGGATTGGCTTTGGATCTAATGGCCTGTAGATGGCAGGCTCTCCTCTTTTCATAGCCAGACCATTCAGCTCCACTGTTGGAGTTATACTGCCTGGAAAAAAACAAGAATATATGTACGACACTTCAAACATAAATCCTGCAAAACACATATATAGTATTACTAAAGAAAACTGTGGCAAACCTGCATGATCTTTTTTGCTCTCTAACTACTATGCTGTCTGTTTTCCTATGTGAATATAGATGCCTACTTAATCACAATGAAAAAGAGCATTTAAATAGTCATCTTAGTGTACTCCTTTTGCAATTTCTGTAGATTAACGCTCATAGATGAATGAAAGACTCCATGCTATAAATGAACTTGTTATTCTTTTTTTCCAGAGTATCCAGAACATAAGCTGATACTTTCTGAAACTGTTTAAGAGTGCAATATTTCTTCCCATGGAGTACCATTAAGTAGAAACACAAATAAATCAAATATGTACTGAAATAAGACTTGAAAAACTAAGATTATGACTAAAACCTAATGAACCTAATGAACGATCTAACAAACTAGAAGTGTAACTGCTAGAAATCAGTGCAACTACAGCCACCTACTGGGGACAGAATGCAAAACAGAAAAACCATCACTTTCGCCTGTTCACATGGTCTCCAAAATGCCAAGCATGAAGCTACAGTATAGCTTCATCTTAAGCCCTTAAAAAATAAATAAAAGGTTTATATTTCTTTAATATACCACA
Organism: Nothocercus julius; assembly: GCA_013398735.1. Lineage (NCBI taxonomy): Eukaryota > Metazoa > Chordata > Aves > Tinamiformes > Tinamidae > Nothocercus > Nothocercus julius. The sequence continues at coordinate 2,879,859 of VZSV01000016.1, forward strand.
CTTACACTTTTTCATTAAAAAAATGTTCAACTATGGCATTCTCCCTTCTGCTGCTGTAAGAAAATTCCCAAGTGAGCTAAATGCATAAATGCATTCCAGTGAAAGTAGTTCAACTGGATCAAACTATTTCAGAATTTTCAAAGGAATCTAGTCTTAAAAGGCCTATCACGAATGCAGCAGTCTGCCACTAAATCTTCACATAAGCCAGACGATTAAAGTTTTATATTCAGGTGAAAACATTCAGCAACTACAGCTTTGATATATCCCTGAGGGGGGGAAAAAAAAAAAAAAAAAAAGACTATGAATTCAACAATATAACAAATGAAAATGGCATTTGATGAAAAGATACTTGAGCATGTACATAAAAAATATCCTAAAGGAAATTTTAGCGGTTTGTGATACATTTTAAATTGAATATTCAAAGGTGATTTATTTTGTTATTTGCTTTTCTCTTTTAAAATATGGTAAAAACAGACACTTGGGAATATGCTGCCATGCCAAGAGTCAAACACTGGATTCTTCTTCTACAAGGAAGGGACTCTGCTGCCTTCTAACAGCAGAGGTCACGCTGACTCCAAAAGCAGAGAGGACAAACAGCAGCGTCCTGGGGCTGGCACAGCAGTGACCAGCACAGCAAGAGAAGGCCAGACTGCTATTCCCAGCCATCTCCTGATGGCCACTGCTCAGGATAATATTGATATGCTTGGGGGGAGGCAGAGAGGAAAAAAGGTGGGAAAAAAAAGGAAAAAGAAAGGATGAAATTTGCTTTTTTCCTCATCAGCCTTTTTTTTTTTTTTTTTTTAAATATATGTGAAATATAATGAAATATGTGAAATAAAATTAGGAATAAAAAATATTTATTTCATCAAACAAAACAGAAAAATCACTGAGCGCAAGTCTGACTTATGTACCTCAAAAGGTGCTACTCGCAGAGAAGGCAACTCACAGATAATAAATATCTCAAAAGGAAGACGCCAAACTCCAACATGCTCTTTCAGTTGTTCAAATAATAAAGATCCCAAAGCTGATTGCTGGTTTATTTTAAGTTGCTATGAAGTAAAATCCATTATACAAGGAGCATCCGTCAAAGCTCCCACACCAGATCTTCTTATTTATACCACAGATGTAATTTCACATGAGTGGACTGGGTAAAATTTGGCCCTTTCACTAAAATCAGCTAAAATAACTTTGAAAAAAACACTATTTTACTATGGCTATTTCAATCTCATTTTGTCTCACTATCTACTGTCAATCACATATAATCAAGTCTTAGGTAAATAATCACAATTGCTATGGTTCAACTATTACAGGTATGTTGCATTAAAACTTACATTGTGCAAACTCACGGTAGGTTCTTATATTATCACACCTGAAAGACAGTAGTACTGATTCTCATCTGCCATATTTACCTATATTTAGTTAGGAACATCTGTTAGTGGACTAATATTCCAACACTGCAACAAGATTTATTATGCACAGGAAAACGTCATACCTGGATTATTATTAACATTATTTTTGGGTGGTCTAGGAGTTGGTTTGGGAAGGGTAGTTTCATTCAGTGCTTTGCTAGCAGCAGCATGTTGGGCCTTTTTAATACTGCTTCCTTCAGCCTCCCATGTCTGCTCTCCAAGAGTCAGCTGCACTGTGAACATCTTCAAAGACAAAGAACAGGTAAAAACTGGCAAGATTATCACTGTTAGACCAACCTGGGCAACAACTTACATTCCTGAAGAGAAACTCTCCCTTTTCATTATACTCAGGTTCAACTCTCAGATTGAACATTTGATTCTCACACAGTTGATTCTTACAGAGATTAGTGAATCCTTATCAGTGGGCAACATATGGCCATTTAAATGACAAAGTCAAATAGCATGATGTGACATCCCCTGTCAAAGAAGACAGTACTAGTCCAGTTAAGTGCAAACGGGTCCCTCGCTCTTGGAAGACCATATACACATAATTTAAGACCACGTTTCTTCACACATGTGACCAAGTTTAGTCATTTCTACCTGCAGCACGCTACAAAGAACGGAATTTCATAACAACTCTAAATGGCTATCAATGACTACACACTCTTCAAAAAAGGGGGCAATTTGGACCAAATTTTTTTACACAGTGAAGGATTTCTATCAGTCTCATTTCACAAAGTAACACACATTGTTAGGACAGAGTCACAACAAATAATTGAAAGTATGAAAAGAAAAAAAAAAAAGCATTACTCTTTGTAGTAATGTACTCTTAGTAGTAGTGTAGTAGTGTAGTAGTGTACTCTTTGTACTCTTTGTCTTTAATGCGGACTCTATAGTGAAGACAGGAACCATTATAATCCAGAGGACAGAAACTGACTCCTGATCAAACTGTATACACTTATAAACCTGTAGTTAAGGATTATTCTGAGCAGCATTTATGCTGCATTAGTTATGAAGATATACAGTAAAGCATATTTAAGACAATAGAGTACATCTGCTGCATATGCTCATGTTCCATTTAAACTTGAGCATTTAACAGGAACAGCCAAGTAAAAAAGATGAAGAACTTGGTGGCTTTGACAAGTATAAGTCCCATATATGTAAAACAAGGTTTAACTGTCAGATGCACATAGTAAACTAAGATATCAGTGGCATCAAACACCAGACTAGCTTGCTTGGAGGCAACACAAAGAAATCTCTGTATCAGTGCGAGTAGCACAGAAGCTAGAAATTTCATTTGGACACTTACTTGCTCCACACTTCTTGAAGTAAGTTTGCTAGATGCAGGAGCAGGTATCTAGAAGCAGGCATGACAGACAGCTTTGACATCTCCCTGTACATATATTTTTATAGCGTATGTATTTGCAAATAAGCATTTGAACATAAAGACATATTAATCTCCAGACTCAGCTCTGTAAGGAGCTGAATTCTATAAATACATAATTTCATCTTAATCACAGGTTTGAATTTCAGTCTACTGTATCTTTCAGAATCACAGTGCAAGTCCTGGGATCACATTTCCTATTGACATTTTCTTTTTTCCTGCTGTTATGACAGCTTGCTCATGGACAAGGTGGAAGAGCTAAACAGAGATAAACAATCATTCATTTCATATTCTGCAAGAAAGCATCAGTGTATGATTTTTATAGGAGATGAATAATCTTGAATTTCAATAAAAATAACATCACTAGGGGCTACCTTTCTACCTGTGTTTATATCTCGCCCTAGCTCTTGAGGCTAATCTACAGGAATTCAAGATAACAAAGGGCTTATTCCTAAACCCTATAGCTAGGGCACTAACCTCCCACTTAGCCCATCTGACAAAAACCCGCTTTAAAAACAAACAAACAAAACACAATAGTAGGTGAGAATTTAAATAAAGGAATAAAACTAGCTAAAAAGAGTCTGGACTAATCAATGAAATATTCAAGTTCCGGAAGACCGAGCTTGACAGTTTTGCTCCAGTTCCGTAGGTATTTCTCACTAGTTTTCTGAGGAAGTTTTTATTCCTTAAGTCTAACCTAATTACAGGATGGCAAGAGACCAGCAGCGCAAAATGCTATCACGCTTTGGGCTCCTTCACTTCACGGTCTTGGTAAGGGCAGTGCCCCTTAGCTCTGGCAATTCTCTCCTCTTCACTTTTTCTGCATGAAGAATTTTCCCTTCTCCTTCCAAGTCCTTTGAAATGCTGGCTCCTTCACACTTTTCCTTTGCTTTGCGCCACTATGTAGCTTCTTTTGACATTATTTAAGCCTGTCTCCTAACGTGCCATTGACACAACCAGTGACCAAGATCACTAACACCCTTGAAAATGTGCTTTATGGTAACAAAGGCTTTGTGATTCGTTTTTACGATGAAAAATCCATCTAAAGGGCACATTTCTAGAAATCATAGCTGCACCTCCAGCGAGTGCTACTTCTCTAGCCACTCCACTGCTACCAGCTTCCTGTTTGATCATAATCCTCAAAATTTGACAAAGACTCCTGAAAACAAAAAAGGATACAAAAATTCACCTGGATTTGCAGTGATGACACAGACAGCTGTCCTGTCGAGTACTGCTCTGAAAAATCACACAAAACCCTAGTGAAAGGGAACAAAACATGTGCAGGACACAGGAGCAGCACCGCGGGACAGTCCTTCAGTGGCCAACAGCAACAGCACCACATCCTTCCCGGCGTGTTCCCTACGGAGACCAAGCTCTGCTCCACACAGTCTATCACGGAGAGCACCAAGACACTATCAACACTTGGAAAACAGCTAAGCCTGTCATAGTAACTTCTGTATCACTGCCTTCCACAGGACAAAGTTATGCAAGTCTGCACAATCCTATTAATATCACTCTTCTTCAGCCCCTTCCCTTCTTTCTATCCTCATTTGCTGCACAGGTCAAAATTAGATTCAACACTCTTCTGAGCAGCAAGAGTCTGCTGAGCTCATGACATTATTTGGAGCACTATGAACATAAAGTAAATAGTAAGAAGAGGTAAACTGAATAACTGAAAAATGAAGAAATACACAGGAAAGCTGTCTTTCAGAAAAAGGCCTGTTTCAGTTATACATGCATTGTATACCTTAAAAACACCTGTTTACTGAATACATGTATCTAGTATGTGAGTTATATTTTAATCCTTCTGCAGTTCTGAGCTCTTATATGCAGAATTTCAAGTAAAACGCAGCACTGAGGGACACGAACAGTCTAGCACACACCTTTCTGCACAGCTGAAGCACCTCCGGCTCCGCAGTAACGGAATAACACTAGCATAACAACCAAGGAACACAGCAGTGAAAAATTAAGAATACACAACAAATTTAACACGTCATAACCTCAAACCAACCAAGACGACTATCTCGCAGTGCCGACCACTTCCAGGAAGGGGAAGAGTGCTTCAACCTCCCTTCCTTCGGAGGGATATGAAAACTCTGCTGATTCTCAATGGCCCCGCACAAGGAGACACCGTTTCCAGGGAAAACAGTCGGATGAGAGCAGCCATGCTGTGCACGAGCGCTGCGCTGGCTGACCACAGGGGCAGCTGCAGAGAAGAGCCCCTGCTAGTGCAAACTGCTGCCTCTCTGCAGCGTGATCCTACTGCTTTATTCAATTCCCTTCTCCCTTCTTGAAATAGTGACTGTAAAGAAGTTATTAATTACACCATTTTCACTCTAGATACTTTTCAGGCTTTTTTTGCCCCCTTCCTCAGATTGCTCCTAAGTAGAGAGCAAGTTTGAAATGAAATTTGAAAATGATTTTCATGAGACTATCCCTCTGTGTCCCCTGTCACCTGAGATCATGCTAATACATAGCTGTGAAATGAAGCTGGATGTACAGATACGAGAATGGACAAGAATTAATTGCCAAGTGACTAAAATTATGATCACTTTAGGGGTTTTAGTATCACTGTAAACCTCTGAAAAATGACAGCATGGGTTTTAAGGGAAACAGCAATAACACAGTTTGCGTCCTGTAACAAAAATCCAAGATACTGTATCAGTAATCAACTCTATGAACACAAAATCATATTAATATAAATACTTTTAAAATGACACAAATCAGCCCTATAGAATTCTGTAATATCGTGAAAAAGATTTGCAGCTAATTATTAGAGGAAGACTGGAGAGAAGGATTAATGTAGCTTAAAAGTGATTCAGAAAGGGCAGTGATGCCCTGAAAAGACCTTCAGTGAGGTCTTTATAGGACCAACAAATATAAACTCAAAGATGGAAGTCAAAGTATGGCACAAAATGGTCTGTGGACCTTCAACAGAAATACTTTCTGGAAGTGTAATAAAAATAAAGCAAAAGAAACAAGAGAAATGCCTTACACTGGAAATGTGATTGCATTTGACAAGTGCACTTGCTCAGACCATGACATCTGTTCAGAATTTAAGGTATGGCTCATAACCTGGAACTGTGACCTTACCTTGGCATGAGCAGGCCCTCTTTCATTCAGAAGTTTATACTGGGGTTGAATTCTATTGAAACGGGCTAACTCATTTACCAGACACATTGGAGTTTTCTCTTTGGGGTTTGCCATGTTATCTTGGAGAGGAGCTGTAAACAAAGAGTCTGTAAAGTTTTTGTGGAGAAATGTGTTCTTCACAGCTTTGCAAAAGCAGCAGAGTGCTTAAAGAGAAAATACTTTGTCTAAAAACAATCTTTGCAAATATGCTAAACACAATGCTTAAATACTAGTTACAGATGAATCATTTGATAATATGCATTTTATCAAGACCATTTCAATTACATGCAAAAAAATCATTTTCAAAATGTCTTTAGAAAAGAGGGTAATGTAGGAGGACATATATATACTACATTTTCTACAATATTACCGGAACTTACTGTCAGTAGTACAGCAGTTAACAGCAATTAGCTAATCTTTCAGAATGAATCTTAAACATTTTGCAAAGGTGGGTAGCATAAGAGCTCCATGATAAATACAGCAGGTGAAATCCCGTGGTCCTCGTTTGCTTTTTTCCTCCTTTTCAATGCTTTAGATTTCCCTCATAAGAATCAAGTCACCCTCCGAGTAACTCCCAAAGATCACCTTTCCACCCCTTTTAAGGATTTTGCTCTGCTTTTCCTAAATAGATTATTTACTTCATGTTTATGTCCTTGTTATTTTTAATCCTTCTATTGCTTACTTCTTTCAACTTAGGCGTACTTATCCCTAACACAAACTTTCATTACTTGCTTAACTTTTTAGTTCTGTATTTTATACCCAGCTGAGCATAGGAATTACAGCATTTATTAGGCTACAAAGGAAACACCAAACACTGCCAAGCAGTCTGAAAACATTCTGTTCCAGGGAAGAGAAATACACTTGGAGACCTTCCTGCACAACTAAAACTTCCCTATAAAAGATACAGTCAGCATCTGACAAAAAAGGCATGTTCTGTCTGGGCTTTTATTATCGTTTACCAACACTTCACTGCAAAACTGACCTCAGCACAAGAAACTCGACTTAGTAAACAGCTGATTTAACCAAAATGTTTTTCTACAGAGTTTTCTTCCTTTCATTTCAAGGCCTTTTAGTTTGTTTTTTTTTTAATTTGTCAATCATCAAAGAGATTGATTTGAGCAGCGAGGAGGATACGCCTGGCCTGGCCTACCTGGGGAGCTGCTGGCGGGCGTGGGATCCGCCAGGGCGGCACCGGGGCCGCTGCAGCCGGCAGTCGAGTCGGGAGCGGATCCGTTCAGGGAAGGCTGCAGGCCCAGCGGAGCCGACGGCGTCACGGGCAGGGGTAGCACCATAGGGGACATGGCAGGTCCGGAGAGGTTTGCAGTGGTCTGCATCTTAACTTGTGCCATTGCCTGTCACTGCGAAGAAGGGATAACAGTGAGCAGGGCGCCCTCGGGAAGCGGCTCCCGGCGGTGACGCTTCTCGCGACGGGGTCTCGCACGCGTGGGTCACAGAGCTCCTCACAAACGTCATTCCCCTGCAAACACCAGCTCCAAACTGAACTGGAGCAGAGGCAGCGCGATATGGCCACAGCCAAAGCACCCGACCCACGTGGGACTCTGCCTCCCCATTCTAGGTTCCACCGCTCAGCCGTGGCATAATCCTGTCTAAAACACAGCAGGAAGAACGGGCATTCTAGAACAAAATTCCATATGAATCTTCTGCGGATGAGATTAGCACTTGCCAGCCTCTCCTCAAGGAGCCGCCTTCGCAAAAATACCGCACTCGCAGTCGTTTTCACAGCAAGATGCAGACAAAATACCAAACAAGGTCATGAAGGAAAATCCCTCATTACTCTGTTTTCAGACTAGAAAAGAACCAAAATAAGATAAGAAGTATAGAGAGAAAAAAAAAAAAAAAGAAAGATTTTGAGAAGTTATGAGAAGTTTCTACTGCTTCCAGTCAACAGCCAATAAAACTTCAATCCTCATCCAAATGACTAGAAGGGTACCACAGATTTCCTATTCTACCCTGCAATCCAGTGCCTAAAGTGTTCACCCGGAATCCACCAGAACCGAGCGATCTCTCTCCATCTCTCCTGATGGGTTTCTTAGCCAGTCTGGCCGAGCCTACGGGAGCACACGAAGCAGGGCCAGGGCAGGGCTCCCTCGTGCTCTTCCACCGCGTATGCGCCCCGGCACAGTTTTGGCTGCTCCCAAATCCCACAGGGAAGAGCTGGCACAGCGGGTAGGACAGGGGTATCCCAGACGAGTCAGGAGAGTCGCGCAGGGAGCCGGCCTCAGGCCCAGAGGTGGGCGTGGGGAAAAGCCTCAGGCTTTTGACACCATCTTTGGGTATCTGTTTTACCTGGCACTAGAGACACAGACCACATTTCTTGAGCACCGCACGAGGGTCGGGGAGAGACCAGCGCAGGCAACAGCGCCGCGACCTTCCCTGGCCCCAAGACTCATCCTCCGCCAGCACCAATTCCAGACCTGAGAAAGCAACTGAGCTCCTACTGAAACCAACACAACTATCTACACATACACACATCGATTAAATCAGTATTTCTGGCCTCCAAAACACGGTGGTAAAGGACATCCCAGTGGCTGCACTTGAGCAGCCTGCACTGCTGTGTTAAAACCACAGCAAGCAGTGCAACTGCTGAGGAAGAAGTTGAGGAAGTCCTACAAGGATGGGTGACAACCCTGTAAATTATCTGCACAGACAACATTGTCCGGAAAGTAAATACAAGTGTAGGGACCAGCTCTTAAGCACATGAGATGCGGAAGTATTTTGTAATCAATCCTAAAAATATAGTGAACAGAGAGTAGACACAGTGCTGTAATGAGATTTTCACATTACCAAGGAAATAATCCATCCTGTCGATACAAGAAAAGGGAGAAGACATATATGCTGCATCTTTTCACTCCATGCTCTATATATGCCAGTGTTGTAATATTTTAGAAAAAAGAACATTTTAAGTCCTTCCAGTCAAAAGCATAAAATTATTTATTACTCCAAAGCAAAACTTAGGACTCAGAGGGAAAGAGATTTTACCGAGCTATTCAGACGTGCATACAGTTAAATATTCAAAATAATTTTAAATCTTCTATGTGAATCACTTTTACAAAATTTGGCATATACAAGAAGGGACAGTTTTTAGGGATATTATGATTAGGTTTAGGATGGCCTCCACACCTCATTTCAAGTAGCTAACCACATTCACAGCTATGAAATTGTTGTATTACAGCACCTGGCAGAATTTTTCTGTATGTGAAACCGCAGTCACGGGGACGTTTGTTGGGAATCGTCATGGCTCAGCTGCCGACTACCAGCCTGGTTTCTTTATAAAGTCACCAGCGGCCCCATGCTCCCCATGCTACTAGTTTCCAGCACATGTGTGCCTTTAAATTTGAAGTCTTTAAATATAACTTTTTAAAGATTGCAGCATTGCAGTTCAAAAACTTATGGTGACTTCTCACATGCAGCAAAGCTTTTCTTTAACTCCAATATGCATAGGTATATTAGAAATCCTACAGTGGGCACTTAAAAGGACTTAAACATACTACAGCTGCATTACACTTAATTTCCACATTTGGAAGTATTTTACATACTGACAATATTAGAGGTTTCACTAAATACTTTGGATACTTACTTCCTTATTCATCAACAAAAACATCATAAAGTTGTGATTTTTTTCTCTCACTAAAAAAAAAAAAAGCGCTCACATTTTAGAGTGAAAACATTACTATCAAATATTCACTTCATATTTCCTGCAAGTTGGAAAAACTAGCAGTAATTTACTGATATTCATAGCTAAAAACATTTTGAATGTGAATACACCTGTGCCAGGCTAAAAGCGCCTCAGGCAACATAAAGAATTATTTTTCTATTTTCTGATGATTACCATTTATCAGATAATCATCTTTCTGGAGTACGCACCACTTTATATCCTCAAGTCTTATAACATAAGATATAAATGAAATGCTGAGATGAAATGATTCTTACAATACGGCAAATGAATAGAACAACAACAGAGTAAGAAGAAAGTGGGTAAGATGGAACAAAAAGCAGAAATAAGGAGTTTAAGTTAAATATACTTTCACAATGTGGAGAAGTTTAAAAAGCAAAAATCTGACTTGAAATACAGGTTGCCACATGAAGAATCAACACACATAAGAGAAACTAATGACCTGATCAGTCAAAGTGAAAAACCGAATTTTATCTGTACGAAACGTAAAAATATTTATATGTAGGAGGGCGATTTCAAACAAAACACTACTGTGTCACTCACCTAAATACACACATTCAATTTTCATGCAGGTTCATAACAAACAACACAGTTGTCATTTGTGAGTTGCTTTACAAAAACTAACAACACTGATGAGTAAAACAGATTACTTGACCTATCTTGTATCTTATATACATGATCATTTTGCTTATATATCCTAAGAGGGCACCTATTTCCCATTGCCCTTCCACATTATGGATGCCAGGCTCTGCAGAATTGCTACACGGGCAGTTACAGCCCTGTGCCCTGACCCAGTCTGCGCCCAGCAGCCGGCCCATAAAGACAGGACGTGACGCTCTGCTCTGTCCATGGACCCCATTGCTCTGCAGGCAATGAGAGGCTCTGCTCTTGCCTTCCTCGACTGCCTTTAAAACAAAACAAAGCTTTTCTTTGTCACTGAATTCTAATTCCACGTCTACAACGTTTGCAGTCTCCTCCAACCCTGCTTTGGGGCAGGTACAAACGCACCCCGTGGCTGCCTGTTCCGTCCCCTGCATCACGAAGGAAGGTGCCGAGGGCTCCTCTTGCTGCCCACGCAGGCAGCGCCGCGGCGCTGCTCCTACGGCCAGCCCCTGCTTTTGTGATTCTTTTCCCAAAAGCCACAAATTCTAACACACCAACGTGGTTAACAGTCTCCTAACTACGGATCCTTCCGTTTGGCTTTTAGACTTAAAAAAAAAAAAAAAAAAATCTATTAAACCCTCTACTCTCCTTACATTATTCATTTATAGAAAAAGCATACAGAACTCCCAAAAGACAAAATATATTGTTGTGCTGTTTCTCACACCTGCAAGAAGTACTTTTGCAGTAATGTACATATATGCCAAAAGTGCTGCTCCTAGGTGCTGAGCTTCACGGTTTTTCTCTTTACTTTGGAATTGTTACATCCAGCAGCTTGCTTGGAGATGACAGAAAACACCAGCTCTGCCCTCACCTTCTCAGCAGCTACTAATTCAATCTTTCCTGCTCCGTAAAATCAAATCAGGAGGTAGCTACACAGTAGTAATTTAGCGAGAGCATGACTTGCGCAACAGAGAGCAGATGGCTACCTAGCAATACTAACAAAATTTGTCCTGTTTATACATTTTAAATACGCAAAATAGACCAACTGGGCACGCAATGCACTACAGAAGTCCTCTCAGGAATGACTTCAGTTTCTCTAAGGTAGCTCCTTCTTCTTCCTGAATGCAATAAACAAGACCAGAACATTGAATTTTTGCAAGGCAACTTCACTAAGCCAGTAGGAACTTGGCTCTTGAATCCAATTTGACTTCATGGCAGAGGTACCATCAAATCCACCAGACTGTTACTCACGTTTTCAGGAAATGCCACCAACACTCAGGCTTCACCGGGTCCCTATTAACGTTCCCCGCTGACGGTCCCCTGCCTCACATCTGCCTTTGCCAGGACCCAAACCCAAATAAGCAGAGAAAGCCAGGCCAGAGCACTAAATCTCATCACATCGTCAGAAAAAATACAGCAGTTATTTTTGTTAAGGCTATTACCATCCATGGAGCAACACTCCACAGAGAAGCAAGAACCGCTTCCCCTAAAACTCAGAGAGAAGGTGGCCAGACAGAGGCAGGACGCTCTCCTTGGCCGGAAAAATATCAAGCAGGATATTTAACAGAGCAGAAATCTTGAAGTAACTTTCAGCCACTTCTTCAAATATCAACCAGCTCATCTTCCCATTTGAATTACTACACAGAAAAAAGTACATTAGAACAAACAAACAAAAAGGATCAGAGAGCCGAGCTGGAAACTATTGTCTTTTAGACTTCTTTCAGCATGAAGCTGAATAGTTCTCTCACTGCCAATGCTATGTTGACTCAAGATGCTATATGAAGTACTCCAATCTTTAAATTAATTAGATTACAGTCCATATCTGTCCCATTTAACCCTACTGCAACAATGGCATTCTGAAATTTTGAAGAGAAAGGAAAACTTCTAAACAAAAAACAGACAAATCATATAACAAATTACAGAATCAAAGACTAAAAAACAGGATTTCAAGGTAAACAAAAAAGGCCAAATGGCCACACCACTGTGTGTTGGTAAGGGGACTAAAACAGCAAAAGCTAACCCAGCAGTTGAGATAATATTCATACTACACAGAATTGCAGAATGGCTGAGGTTGGAAGGGACCTCTAGAGATGAACTAGTCCAACCCCCTGCTCCAGCAGGGACACCTAGAGCACATGGCATAGGGTGGCATCCAAGTGGTTTTGAAATACATAGTATATGTATTATGAGAGAGAAAGGAGAAAGAAAAACAAACATTTTCAATCTAGTAAACCGTTTAAGCTGCTACAGGCAGAGAGGTAATAAACAGAAAAGCATGTGACCAGTGACACCATCTCTGCGCGTGGTGCATCTTGCACCAGGACAGTAACCTGCCCCTCACGACACTGCTGTATCGCAATACCTGAGTGCTCAGCCGAGGATTAAAGGCATCTGTAATTCAGGTTCCCAAACACAGGCATCAGGATACAAGGGTGTCTCCGCCGCAGTCAAAGCAAATACAGCTCAGGATTCAGTATACCCTTTTACTGGACAGCTGTTGTTGTTTGAGACGCTCTGCGATACCCCATCCAGTTACCCCAGTGGCAGATGGGGCAGAAGCACAGCAGGAGTCTCTCCAAAGACACACTGGAGCCTGCACGTGCCCTCCGACTCGGGCAGCCCAGGTATCTGCAATGGCTCTCACGCACGTGCTTGAACAACGCACGCCGTGTCCCAGGCCAGCACAGCCAGGGGACCCTCGAGTTACGCAGGTGCTCAACAAGCAGGAGTCTGTGTCGGCATCGGCCGGGACAAGTCGCAGTGCCGCAGGCAGCGCTAGCACAGGCGGCTGAACCCTCCTCCTCAGAGACCACTGGCAAACCCGCTCGTGGCAAACAAGCGGCCGCAGCTCTCGTTAAACCTGACAGAACAGGATCTCGAGAGCAAGCAACACCCTGCAACGTGCTGCGGCGTGGAGAAACGCGCCACGCCGAACGCACCGCCCTGGCTGTCTGCTAAGGAAAGATGGAGAGCGGGGAAGCTCTGACACTGACTAACATTGGGCACGCAGGACAGCCTGAAAACCTGCACCAAGACAAACGTGGCGGGAAGTGAAAGGTATCGACCCTAGGAAACGTAACTCTTGCTCCTGTGGCAAGGGTAAGGCGGCAAGAAAGGCTCTGGGAAAGGAGCACGTGGGGCAGCACTGCATCCTCCTGCATGCTCTGAAATGGAAAAACCCCCGGGAAAGGAGCCACATCTTCCTCCCTAACAGAAAGATTATGGCCTGGTCCCAAGTATGGTGGACAACCACCTGGATCAAGCGGAACTTCAGCGTCAGGAACGTTAACTGAGTCCCTAAGGGAGAGACTGCAATGATACTTGTGCTGAACCGAGAGAGGGAAAGAGAGTTCCCTCTTCTCACAGGGCTCGGTGTTGCCTCACTGACAGCAGAGTGCACAGAGGCAGGAACAAGCAGAAAGGGGCTTCAGGAAGCACCTCGGAGGACACAGGCCGTACCCAGGGCAAACGCCGCTTCCCTTGGGCAGGGAGAGCTACTTGGCGTCCAGGCAGATTGAGACGTCTCCCTGCAAAGCCCCCTCTCAAATGACACGGGGGATAACGAGATTACCAACAACTTGGCGATTTCAATGCCAGCAGAAATCTAGAAGATAACAGAGGTCAACACACAGTGGCAGAAACTGAGCCAGCCAGGCTTTACAACACTCCTCAACGCGTTTATAACCCACAGCCCGATGGGGAAAGATTAGGCTATTTTATATAAATCGCCACTACGTTACACAGCAATAAAGACTGTCTGTCTCTAGTCATCGCTGTCTAGAAAGTGAAGGTGATGATCAAGAAACAAGAAAGTTCCCGACTCCCAGGATGAGCCAATCCACCACAAAACCACCACCACCACCTTGTAGCAAAACCATGTTTTGGACAGAAATTGTTAAGCTGTGTGAGGAAAATACTCAAATAAATGACTTACTCTCCTAAGAAACTGCACAGTACAGAAGATTCTGATGATCTTGGAAGGAAGAAAAAGTCCTTGTCACTTGAGAGGTCTTTTCAGTTGGCAGAGTTAGCAAAGGCAGCAAGCACTGAAGAAAAGCTGTTGGATCCACGATTAGTGTGAGGCTGAAGGATAGAAACATGCTGAACATCCAGTGCACACACTCAGCTGCAGCAGCAGATACAGCAGAAGTCTAGCAGGATGGCAAAAGGTTAATCCCCGTCGTTGAATCAGTGAGGAAGATATTAAACTAACAAAGAAGAACAGAAAGGAAGACTGCTAATAAAAAGAGATGTGGTTCAAATTCAGCATACTGTGAGTACACAGAACCAGCAGGGCAAAAAGGGAGATGTTTTCTTCCAGCTGCTTATAAGCCTCACAAGGGGTACAAAGGAGGATACAGAACAAGATAACAAGTATGAAAAAATGCTCTCAATTCATGTAGCTGATGATTCTAAATAACTTGTTCCCCTAGACCGAAGGGCATTATAAGCAAAACTGATTCATGAAAAAATATAAATAGTGGATTAAAGATTCTTTTGAGTACTTTTAAACAGATAAAGAAAATAGAGAAATAAGATAAAGAATAACTTTGGGTGAAGAAGCAATTCAGTGAACCCAATTCAGTGAAATAATTCAAAAGAAAAAAGAATCTACAAAAATAAAGAAACAAATTGAAGTAAGATCTCACAGTGTGAAAATTGTAGAGAAAAGCAAAGGACACCAGGGAAAAATAGTAGTCTATGGACCATCAGAAAAGGCTCAAGCATAACAGGAACAATAAAAATATCCGCAACAGCACAGGCCCATGACTAGACGGAGCTGGAATGGACAAACAGATGGAACCGCGCTCCGAGGTGCCCTGCAGAGGACCAGCTTTCCACCAGCGGCTGTCCCTGCAGGAAGCCAGGGCGCTGACCTCGCGACGGCCTCTGTGAATCTCCCCGGGAATCACCCGAAGCCGGGGTGAGGGAACAGGCCGCTTTTCAGCTCCCGCCGCGCAGCTAACGCTCCCGCTCGCTGGCGAGCTCACCTGCCAGCGCCTCACTTTCAAACACAGGCAAAGAAACACAAAGTGTTCAAGGAGGACGCACGACGCAGCTCTCCAAGATCTCCAAGAGAACATCCTGTTTGGCTACGCGCGGGTGCCAAGCGAGGTCGCGGCGCCGGCCCCGATGCAGAAGGACACGCGCTGCGCTCCGCAGCCCTCCGGCGCTTGGCTGCAACACGGGCTGCAGACCCACGGACTGCGTCCACAACGCAGAGCGGCGGCCACGACATCCCACCTGAGCAGCCGAGCTGGTGGTGTCGGGAAAACCGCCCCGGCTAAACTGGTTCCGCTGCAGCGCTCAGTCCTGCCCTGTCCTTCCCAGGACCCTCCATGAGAGTGATATGAAGATGCACAAACAGCAATAAAATAAAAATATTGGCTGCCTAAGCTGAAGAAAGGAGGAAGCTAAGGAGGACCTGGGCTACTTGGGGCATCTGTTTCGACAGCCACCGTGTCTCCCTTGTTGGTGACCGCTGTGAGGTGCCTCAGCACAAGGGAAGGGCACAGAGCAGTGCTTGCCGTGACTCCAAATAAAGCATTTTCTTTTTCATGCTACATGTGAAAACCCCCAGTGAACACGGAGTTGCCTCAAAAGCTTAGGAAACACTCAAAGTACTATCAGGAATGAAACAATTTTAAAGCCAGAATAGGTAAGTCACTGCCTCCGTATCTTAAAATGCTGGAAGTCTGACATAAGCTGCAGCATTAAAGATCAGTTCCTCCAGCTGCAGCAGTAGTTCCCTCTCATTTTTATTTATTTATTTAACAAAAATGGCTCTTAATGTGTCAAGGAACTCTCACTGCAGTGGGATTCAAAGAAAATCAGAAAAAGAAACCTTCCTGCGGGAGTCAAGTATGGTTTTGTAGTCACATGAAAATGTCCACTGACACAGGGGCCTCGAAAGCCATCTGCCCTGGTGACCTGCTGCTCACAGCCCTGCGTAGGCTCACACCTGCCTACAGCGCTGTGTAGGACAGGGCACTAACACAACAGCTACAGAGAGCTTTAAGGTGAATTTTCCTGCTAAAACCTGGAAAACAAAATTCCAACAGTTGCATGTTTACCTCCTGACTACCCTCATGAAGGATAAGTCCATGACCCCATGGAAACAGGATTCAATTCTGGCTTCTTCAATGACTTTTAACTTGCTACATCTAGGTGATGAAAACTGTCCTGTCGAAGAAGAGGAGTGATGAAAAGATGGCACGGCCATTCTCACTTCTGCAGAGGTCAAATCCCACGTCTAACCGTATGGTTTGATCTAGCACAGCTGGGATAAGCCTTGCGGAGACACACGGCTCTACCTGCCTGCCGATCCAAGCCAAGCTTCTCAGTCTGCTTCATGAGGCCTCAATTGCAGTGCTGAAGCTGAGACAGTATCTACTTCATACAAGGCCATTCAGGGTTGGATTATTATAAAAGGACGGAAGTATTTTGAAGGAAATCTCTCTGGAGTCATTCTTGATATTCATTAAGATCCTCAGGCTTTAAACACTTGCCAAAGGAGTATCTCTTGGGTGTATAATCTTCTCTTATGCAAAATACAAATCAGCGATGTTCATCGGATGGAGGAACGTAGCTTAAAGCAGGCAGCGTTAAGTATCATTCGATACACAACACATCAACCAAAAGCAGAGAGAACAATTTTCACATTCTGGAAGGGAAAGGAGCGAAGCACCACCAGAAAGAAACGGGGGGGAAAGAAATTCAGAAAAAAATAATAAAAAAAAAAGCACAGAACCATTTTTAACAAGAAGTTTTAGATAAGAACAAGAAATTAACAAGACCAAGCTCTCACAAACAGCATATATTGCTTCTTCCCATCAAAAACTTACATGCACGTACTACCTGGGTGACACGGGAGAAGTCCTCTACCACATAGAGACAGTTACTTAACTGAATAACTTCAGTTACTGGTAGACTGAAATCTTACGTGATCTGACACTACTTTTTAAACCGAGTTTATTGTATAAAAGAAAGTGGAAGCCACAAACACACAACAGCTGCCAAGAACAACTAAGTATAGCAAGAGTAACTAAGAATAGCAATTATAATAAAAACGAATCGTCTCTCACAGCACTCTCGCTGTTCCAACAGGTGACTATTTTCACTGCAAATCCAACCCCCTGCCCTCACAAACTCTCTCTTTAGCCTCGAGGCAAACAGCACCAATTCCCCTGTTCCTCCAGACTGCCAAGGGGAAAAATTAGAAGCCTAATTTCTGCACTATCCTTTGGAACTTTCCAAGCAGTGAGGAGGCCGTAAATACCCCCTTTTAAGTTTGCTGTGCTATAATAAACAGTTTAGTAAACTGCCTTTTGCAGAAACTAAGGATAGCTGGTTAAACCACACTCACAGGAATACTTAGCTGCTGGTTTTCACTAGAGACTTCCCCAAACAGCAGCTGAAATCTGTGCTCAAACACCAACTTCTGGTTAGTCTAAAAAGAGGACCCCCATCATTTTAGTTGGGAACAAACTGGAGGATTACGGAGATACAGAAATAAACTTGATTCACAAAATAAAGTCATTCTTATACGAAAAAAGTGCTATTTACCAGAAAAAAAAATAGAATCTCATACTTTGGTTTGATTTGGTTAGATAACAATAAGTTTGTGGCATACTGAAGGCATACTGTACGGAAGCAAAGATGTGCCACAACACAGGTGAGTACTCTAGACTACAGATTTAAATGCAGGGAGGCATGCCAGATACTACCATCTTAGCAGAAAAAAAAAAAAAAAAGAAAGAAAAAAATATAAAAACACTAAAAAAAAGGTGAAGCATGAGCAAACTTCAACAGCTACAGACATACATGTGACTTCGGTATCACACTACCACAGATGGTCCTTCAAAACGCTTTTTTAGATTAGAAGTTGTGACAAGTGATCTTTTTTTTTTCATTCTAAATAGTTTCCAGAACAACGCATGACAAGACATCTTTGGGATTTTTCCTGACCTCCCGATCTCCTAATATAAACATAAGTACTACTTCAGATAACTCCGCTCATGGTTGGGCCCTGATGACACTGAGCAGACCCAGCAATCTCTAAAAGCACAGACCTTGATTCTTAGTGTCTACTAAGTTATAAAGGAATATTTTACCCCTCCAAATCAGCCCCCCTTCACTATGCTTCTGGTTTTAGACCCATGTGTGGTACCAGCTGATGAAGAGCAACTGGGTGAGATAGGGGTGGCCTAGTCAAAAAAATCAGAAAGGGTCTTAGACGCCCCTGACCCTCTATAGAAGGGTTGTTGCGAGCACAATATAGCAAAATCAGCAAAAGGAGCAGCTGAGAAGTGAGAACACTGAGAAGGGCAGCAAGAATTCCAGATTTCCAGTATGGACTCTGCCAACAGCACCTTTACAGTAGCTTTAAGGAAACCATTCTCTTTCTCTGCCTGTTTGGAAGACAGAAAAAAAAAAATCAAGCCTTCCTCAATAAATATTGTGAAAAAAGCAGTCTGTAAGCGATGCAAGGATTAGAGATGCAAAAAGTAAAAAAATGGTTCTGGCAAAACAAGACAGGCCACGACCTCATCTTACGGCTCTTCTTGCTGATACAAAATCTACACAATCAGGGGAAGAAGTGAAGCTTTGGTGGCTGTTTAACAGAAGTTAGGTTATTGTTACACTTTTCATTTATCCTAAAAATTGCAGGTTTAGGTCCTTCTCCACTGTGTCACTTTGACCCATGTAAGCAAGTAAATATTTGAACAGAACATATCTGTGCACATATGCACACACACGCATGCATATATACATATATTTATAAATTTATCACTGAAACATGGCACACTTTCCAGTTGTATGACACAATAACAAGATGTATTTTTGGCTGCAGGATTGGATCAAACTGGCGCAAGAGTTTCTCTTCTTTTCAGAGACCGACAAATCAATAGCCACATATTTTGGGCAGGTCAAAACAAACTGCGTGGACAGAGCATAACAGGTGCAGCTTTCCTAAGTGTTGGAGAAGCAGACTTGGAATGGGAAGATCTGGCTTGACTGCGGCCTCTTGTCTAACCTTCC
Organism: Nothocercus julius; assembly: GCA_013398735.1. Classification (NCBI taxonomy): domain Eukaryota; kingdom Metazoa; phylum Chordata; class Aves; order Tinamiformes; family Tinamidae; genus Nothocercus; species Nothocercus julius. Next base: position 2,899,123 of record VZSV01000016.1, read on the forward strand.
CAAGGTCACTTTTCATGTCAGTTTATGACATGACACCACTGAAATTTCCTCTTTGAAAGTAAAAAAAATATGAATCGTCCTCTGACCTCATAAGGTATCTATGAATAAATGGGCATCTCAAACCCATTCCTGGCAGACAGCAGCAAGATACACATTTGCAAATACACGTGAGAACAGAAATCTCTCCCTCTGGGAGTACTTCCAGGGCAAAGCCACGGTTCAGTGACTGGAAATCCATGCTGGGAACCTTAGGCTGACGCTTGCTCCTTAGAAAATAAAATACGTTTCATTCAGAAGGCTGCCAGCCGGGCACTGTTTACAGACAGCAACATCACCACAACAGCCGTACAGAAAGAGCCCTGCCCGCGCGCACGAGGCGGTTTAGCGACCAGGGCCCGGCTGCGCGGGCCGTGGCCTCCCGGCCTGGCGTCCCCGCGTGGCCCTGGGGACGCGAG
>VZSV01000016.1:2900867-2919868 GCA_013398735.1 Nothocercus julius
GCTCGTGGCGCCCCGGCGGCTCCGTGGCCGCGGCGGCCCGCGGGACGCGCTGGCGCGGGAGCCGTGTTTTCGGCGCCCTTGGCCCCCTGTTCAGCAGAGTTTTTACAAGGAGAAGGTTGGGAAGAAGTGAGAACCGCGTTTTAGATGTGGGACAGGAAACAGATGGGAAAATGATGGTTTTTAGATCCAAGAAATTATTGCCATTTTTCTTTTCCAGGCGAGGTTAAAGGCAAGCCCTTAACATAGCTAACACCAGGGGCAGCTGTAGGTAAAGCGCCGCTCAGCCCGGCAGGGACTGAAGCCCTGAAGAGAAACGGCCTCTGGCAAATCAAATCCAGCAGCAGAAGCTCAGAATGCACTATATCTGATACTAAGCTTGGGGAAGAAAAAAAAAAAACTTTTTATATTGTGTTACACATTTCACTGGTTTTAGTGCATTTTAGTTACTGGGTAAAGCTCCCAGTATTTAGTCAAAGCACCATGGAAACATGTAAACTTTACGTGAACAGCCTTTCTCTTTTAGGGGGTTTGAAGGGGGTTTACAAAGGTTGGACCTAAACTCCCTTCTACAGCCTTAGTGTTACTCTCTTTCTGAAAGTCTCCGGAAAAGGAAGCTCCTCCATTGCTCCCCCAAAACGAGACAAGGCTGTTGAGACAACCGCCTGCTGAGATCTGAACATTTTGTTCTCTGCGGAATTAGATCACTTGTTAGGTCAAACGGTGTTTCTAGCAAAGTTATTTCTGGGAGGAAATAAAGTCCTCCTTTAAACTGAGGATCAGGTAATTCTCACATAATTTAGCAGTATTTCTGCTAAGTTAATTAAACCTTTTATGCTTCAAAGCAAAATAAAATTTTGAGGAAAACTGTCTACATCTTTTTACTATGCAATTGTACTCTAATGATAATTGTGAGAGCCAGAACATTAGGTGTATATAGCACATGTAATTCAAGACTAATATAAATAATCTTTCAAAATCAGAATGAATTTGGAAGTCGTATATCCTTCAATATCCATTTAGGCTACTCCATTATAATGTTTTAAACTTGTGACTCTAAAACAAGTGCTGTACAGCTGAGAACAAGAAAGACCAAAACATTGAAGCCTGCCAGGCTTTCCACATGCTAATGGTATCATCTCCTGGAAGCTGAGCACACGTCCCCCCATACGCGTTTTGCTAATAAGATGGAATCTTACAGGTAGGAAATGAACATGTCAGGTACATGTAATTTCACCTAGTAACAGGATTTTACTTTGGATATTTAAGTGATATCACAGTTTTGTTCACGTTAGCAGAACACTAATACGACGTGGATAGTTCAAGTTCACATTGGGACATCAGCAGTTACTAAGACGTGGCTGTAGGTACATTCATTTCCCACCCACCCCCCAACTGTGATAACTTGACATCCTTCCCTCCTTATTCTTTGTTTAGTTTTCTGCATCCGAGATTCCTTACCCCTTATTTCACTTCATCTAAAAAATGGAGCTCAGAAGTACATAGTATATAGGACAATGTCCTATGTACTCTTCTGATGTCTTCAAGTGATGGTTAATAATGGAAATACTTTTCATTGGCCTCCTACAAGTTTTTATGTAAGTGAAGATTCTTCTTATATTAATTCATCACTCTGTCTATAAAAATAAAAATTTACTTATGCAGATGGTCAACCTTATAAGATAGCACATGCTTAGTGTATGCAGAATGAAAATGTGTTCAGGGAATGTCAGCATCAGGGAAGTTTTCCCAGCTTTCTACAGTAGTTGGATAAAATTCTAACAAGTCCCTAAAATCTGCAGTCTGTACTCTTACATAAATATTTAACATTTTTAAAGTTATTTGTGCTGCTACTGTACATAAAAAAGCCTCTAAAATATTCTGCCAGCTCAGAAAACTCAAAACTTAATTATATGTCCCGTGTCACAAGTCATATAGCTGAAAGAAAACCAAATTGATCCCAAAGAAGCCTATGAATAACCCAGAGTGAGTTTAATCCAGAAGCTTACCATGTAACTAGACCTCTGTATCTAGTATTTCTCAGTGATAAAGCAGAGGATCAAATAATTTATGTCCACAATAATTTCTATGATTGTGGTTTGCTATTTAATAAATTTATGATAGGCAAATCAGAGAGGAAAATTGTTAGGAACATTACATACACAAACAGCTACGTCAAGTTACTAGCCAGCCTCTAGATTTGCTTGTACCTCTGTCAAAGTATCCCCCCCATCTCCCTTTCCATTGAAATCTGGGATAAAGGATAGTCAGTTCATCCAGCAAGGAAACTTAATATAAACAAAAAATGCCTTGGGAAAGTAAAAACAAAAACATACAGATGCCTATTTTGTGTATAAGCATCACCTACACTTCATTACCGTGCAATGGGTATAGAAGTGAATAGTAGGTGAACTTAGCAGGTGAATTTGTTTTCCAGCAGCATGCTGGATTAATAAACTGTATTAATGGCAAGAACAACCACCACCCTAGCAGAGCACCTGAAACGAGGTATAAAAAACAAGTTCTACTTTGTTCTGTATACATGAGTGCAGGTTACTTGAAAACACTTGGTCTTGTCATTTCCAACGTGAGAATTCGGAGAAAATTCAGGGAACACCATAAAATGGCACTTTCAAACTGTCTTCTAAAAGTGGAAATATTTTATTTTTTTTACTGCTAATTTTTAGCAGAATGGAAAATGAAATTGCAAATGAATTCAGGGATGTATTTAACAGAGAGGAGAAGGGCAGCACCGCAGAGGCAGGTCAGTATTTCGGGAAAAGGAAGCACAGGTTGGAAAGCACCCCCAGTCATAGGGGCGACCGCCTTTCCTGCCCCTCAAAGCAGGACCGGCCTCAGAGCCGGGTCCGATTTTGCAGTTACCGGGTTGTTGGGGCCTCGACCAGCGGAGTTCTGAGCACCTCCAAGAACGGAGATTTTACAGCCCCTTCTGGGCTTTGATGAAAGTTCTCAGCCGTATTTTTAACGGGTATAATAATAAACTTAGATTTGAATATTAAAGTTGAAGGAGTAACTAGTATGGTGTGCTCACAATATACTGATGGGAGCTTGTGTGCATTATTTACATTTGTCGCAGTGGCTCCGCTGACCAGGCCCGGAAGCCTCCAGTAGCTTTATCCCAGAGCACAGCTCAGTGAAATTTGTAAACAGTATTTTTCCTTTAGTCAAGAACTATTGGAAAAGCAAAAGCCAGGAGCTTGGGATTGCATTTGCTCTTTTCCCCAGTTACGGGTGCAGAAGTGTAAACATGAAAGTACATTTTTGGTGACAATGCGTGTAATATAAATAACTAAAGCAATTTATCTTCCTGTGCAGTACGTAAATGAGAAACATTAAGAAACCACAATATAGCTGTATAGCTTACAAGTAAACACTAGACTGTTTGCTCAGTACATGGAAACCATTTATTCCAGGAGAGCGGTGAGTACTAAACTTCAAAAGAATTCACACGTTGTTTTCCGTGATTCGTATCTAAAATGCAAGTGCCCTAAACCAGACGCATCGTGCAATCACCTCAACAGCACAGTGAAATCAAGTAAAATTTGCATTTATTACCCTGTAAGCAACTTTCCCTTGTTTTTCCTTCACCTAAAGCTAACGGGGCTACTAAGCATGTTGTGCAAGTTTTAGGTCCCTATCTCCTTGGGCAAGCATCACTCTTTTTAGAACGCACCACAAAAGTGAATCCAACCAAAATGAGGCAATCACTAGTTCAGGATATCTGGGTCCCTTATCAGAGTAACAAATCCAGTTCTTGATTGATAGCCCAAATATTTGCAGGTTCAAGTGCATCTCCCTGTAATTACCTACTCCCATTGCTCTTGCATACATGTAGGAAGCAGTAAGGCCTTGTCAAAATAAAGGCTTTACTATTGCAATTATCCTAGTGTAAATTAAAAAGAAACTTCCTCATTTATTGGCTTCATTAGGAGTAAAGAACTTTTATGAACAGTCATCCTGCCTTCTTGCAGCTAGAGAAAATGCTGTAATATATAGTTACTATATAATATAGTTATCATGCATGCTAACCATACAAACTTCTGTGTGTATATACAGTTATTTGGGTCACAAGTTCACCATTTAAGTTGAATGCAGGGAACTTCTCTCATTTCTTATGTATTTTCCAGACTTAGAAAAAAATAGGTTTGGGCTTTATCCTATAAAACGCAAATTATAAAATTTTAGGGGAGAGAAATAAAGGTAGTTCAGGTCAGTGAATGTCTAAAATGTCTGCCATCTCATGACTACTGGCTAGGAAGACAAATTAACTACAGTTTTGTGATAGCAATAACAGGAATACCCAAACTACAAAGTCTAAGACCTTTGGCATGTCAGTTTTCCATTACGTGCACACGGTCAAAAATGTAGGAATGGTCCACTTCGGCATTCCTAGGGTTTGTTGCTTCCTGAGCAAACACGGGCTTTCCTCATGAGATAAGCATGGGAAAGCCAAAGGGTAACCACAGAGAAAAGCAGCAATAGATTCTCTAAGATTAAATTCCTATTACAAGGCTAATTTTTTTTTTTTTTTTTTTTGGGGGGGGGAGGGCGGAGGGCAGGGTGTAACAGGACACAACTCTGTAACAGGCTGAAAGGGACTTGATTTTACAAGTGATACTAAACCATTAGAAATAAAAAAAAAATCATTTAAGGCAATAAGGTAGGATAAAATCATATTGTGATCTAAGCTGATATTAAATTAGTAAGTTTTATATCCAAGGATTATTCTCTTGGAACAAGGATTGTCGCAGTCCATATGTGAAGTCGAGCAGAAAGGAGGAATTCTCTGTGTACAGCACACATCCCACATACAGGAAAAACTTATTTTATTGGAGGAGAAGAAATAAAATAAATAAGGCTTCACAAGTTACTAGTATTATAGTACCCTATCATCAAAGATTAGTGTCTTTGAAAGAGCACATTTTTCAGTTCGAGGCGTTGCAGGAGTCTGCAGTGCCTTCACCACCCAGCTACACCAGGGAAAGGGTAAAAGCAGAATGGGATTTCAGGAGGAGCTTTGCACTTCAGGTATCTCCGCTGCAATCCTGGTACAAGCAAATGTTCTAACAAAATAAATAAATAAGAATTAGACATTTGATAACTTTATGAAACAAAGGCAGATCATTCATAAAATGGCCCATCTGTACCATGAAGACTTGATATGCCAGGATATCAGAAAAGGGATCACAGAACAGGGACGCCTCACAGGACTCATATGGATGACCTCAAGGAAGAGGGAAGACTAACTGCGAGTTTTCTCCCTGTAGAACAGCCCTTATTTGGATTTACCATTACGGGGAGGCTTAAATCCTGCGGTGAGCGGCTACCCCCGCCTTTTAGTATTCGCCACCTCGGCCCTACTGACTAGAACTTCTGTGTAACGCAGTGAGCCAGGACCCCGAGTCAGGGCCGCGCAGGAGGATGGGCGAGACCACGGAGAAGCAGGTGGGAATGGGCCACACGCAGCTTTGGGCAGAGCAGCCCGCGCCACCGGCGCAGCGCTGGCCAACTCCGATCCCTGCTCCCCAGGACTGCATGGCCAGTTCTGTCCTGTACGAGCTCCTGAACTGCCAGGCGCAGAGCAACAGACGCCCCTTCCGTGCTTCCACGGTGCCATTTACTTGGCAGAATCACAAATACAGCTTCAGCCACAAACTTGTTTCTGATGCGCACACAGCACCTGAAAACAGCGACAGTGACACTCATCCTTTCTAAAGGCTGTTTCTGAAATAAAAACAAAGGTGAAGACACAAGTTATGGATCAAGAGATAAGACAACTGCAAGCCCAAATGTGAGTTTTCAAGCATCTAGGAACTCTTCCGTGCCAGCAGGCTGCTAAAGAAATGTATGGAACAATACAATAGAGCATCCATGTATCCCACAACACAACACTACAACAGACTTCCAAATAGCAAGGCTGCGAGCGTTAAACAAAAACAAAACAAAAACCTAGAACATCAACAAAAAGAAGAAATATCGGGCACAGAGACCAAAGTGTCCAAATGAAGAGCTAACACAGGACAAATCATTTGAAGGCTTGGGAACATCTTGAGCATTTCTACCGAGGGGAGGGCAGAAAGCACACACACACAAAACAGACCCACCGAAGTTACACCAGGGAAAGGGCATCTCCTGCCCAGACTGACATAGGCAGGATCCTCATAGCATGTAACTCGGCCTCCATGTTAGGCAAGGTTTCTAGTACTTTATACCATAAAGGTCTCAAGATTTGGGTTTCAACTATCATACCCCAATCCTCTACTGCACAGTTAGCTTTATTTCCTCTAGCTCTGGAACTCTTGGATCATACTGCAGACTGATGGGATTTGCTAACTGAGAAGAAAAGTTCTCACTTTTTTTTTGTTCTGAATTCATTTTGCTAGTGGTTTAACAAGCTGAATCATCTCAGGCTCCAACAGCAAAACTTGATGCAAGGCAGGAACATGAATCACCAGGCTGGGGAGGAAGGAGGAGTCATCCATCCGACTTCCTCCTCCTCAGAGGCAACAAAGTAAGACAAGACGCCGAGGGGCAGGAACTTGGCTCCGTTGGTTTCTGTGGCTGTTAATGCCTTGCTCTGGAGACCTGTTCGACACCCTCCGGAAGGTATCGCAGCCCTGGGAAGGGAGAAGGCCCACACTGCGCCTGTGAACAGCCCGAACCCTGGCTGCGGAGGCGCTGCGAGAGCGCAGGCTCCCAACAGCCAGAAACAGGACCGAGTTCCCAGAAAGGATTATCACCAAAATTTTAAATACCGGAAGTAGGACCAGCCTAGGGAAGCAGTAGTCAGTAATACAGGATTTTATTCTTTTAAGGGCATCTGTTAGGGAGGCTAACAGCACTTCCCTGGATTCCCGTTCCAGAAAAGCTCCTATAGGCAGCTCTTTCACCAGAAGGAGTCAAAAGTAAAATGAACTTCCAAGGGCAGTGTTATACTTGTGCATAATATGTATGCAAACTGAAAGGCCTTATACACAGCTTAATCTACTATTGGTACCCTCAAAAGGTACCACATACCTTCAAAGCTACAGAATTCCTTTAAGGTTTACGCTAAAAAGACTGTATTGAGACTTACTTAAATATACTTGTTACCCTGGTAGTATCCTGTACTCCGCAACCCATCAGTTTTGCACTTAGGATTTTTATTAAAAAAAATTGTCTGAATTAAATCCACAGGGGTTTGAGGAAGCTGCTTTGTACCAGTCTTTGTTTTCAAACTACAAAACTACAGAATCTGCTCTTGCTGCGTAACGTAGACGCTCACCTTCCACAGCTGCACAGGAGCTTTCTGCAGCTTCATCAAAAAGACACTTAAAAAAAATACTGATAATTATTATTATAAACTTATAATAAAAAAACATGGCAAGTGAACAAAATTTCCAGCATTGCTGTTAGCATTCCAATCAAATAGCAGCAGTGGCTAAATATTTACACATTTGTATTTCTGAATTAAACGTCCATTAGTAGAGGTTTTCAACGCTTTCAATTTTACTTTAGTCAAAATGTTTACAGAAGTCCTGAAAACATCAGGCCAACAACTACCTGCACAGCCTTTCCTCCCACTTCTTGTGCGTGGCTGCAGCTGCAGACGGAGCATCACCGAGTTGGCTTAACTTCCATTTCAACCCTCTCAGAAGTTTCGAGACAACTGCTTTGGGAAAGCAAATCCAAGCTGCTTGGAGTGAGAATGATTAAATAACTAGTTTGCTCTGACCTTATCTGTTAGAATGAGCAGGATTTGTAGCACTGCCCTGGGAAGTTGCAGCACATTACACTGAATTACTTTAGCGCAGATTAAAGCTGTATTACACCCTCCCAAAGTCAGACGTTATGTAGCTGTACAAAGCTTTCCACAGGACATGGGTTAAGAAACATGAGTCCCGCTTTCTTTTTTCTCTTTCTTTCAGCTTCATTCTTTTTAATAACATTTCCATACATACACACACAAAAAAATATCAAAAACAGGTCCGAAGCGTCTTACTGTCAATTACATCTACCTGTCAACTACCTACCTTTCCTGACAACCGTATTTTCTAATCTGTTCTTCAAAAGTTACAGGCATTGAAATGTTGCCTTCCCAGATTTATAATCAAAGATGTTAATTGTGTTTTGCCAGACTTTGAAATAAAGCAATGACTAAAAATCAAGTATCAAAATAAGTGATACATGAATTCAAAAGCAGTTTTTCACTTTTTTTTTTTTTTCAGGTATCAAGCAAGTGCCTTACTGTGGAACAGAAATCATAACTTTCTGAAGGAATAAAATGTACAAAACTGAAAGCAATTATTGCTACAAGGCAGCAGAAATCTCCCGTGTCAGCCCTGACACATCTCTCAAAGAATCCCTCTTCCACAACACTGAGCAAGCAGAAGAGCCTGCAAATGAAACTCCCATTCAGCGTGTGAAGTGCTTAAGATGGTTCTTTGCCCTTTGCCAAGCAATTTCTTCAAGCATCAATGACAGAGGAAAAAGAGACTTATGAGTTACTCGGTGATTCAGTGGATCTCTTGGATGATGTAAGTTTAGCAAGTTTTTACAGAACTATTTCCTTCAGCCATTACAACAGATGCCCTCTGGAGAAGGGAAGAGGAAGCACCTCAGCACTGTGCTAATTCCTCCCTTGGTATCCATGACTTCACTTTGGAATCACTGATGCCTTCGCCCCAGAGTAGCTGATCGTAAAGGACAAAGCTTCTGTGCTCCACCATGAAAAGGTCCACACGCACTTCCATTCACGGGTAATAAACTATTTTAAAACAAGAATTTATTGTTATGTTATAGTATAAAGACACTAAACACAAAACAGCGTTTAACACCACAAGCATTGACACACAAGAAAAGCAAGGATTGTTCCAAGTCGAATCTGTAACCGCTTCACATGAGAAACTTGAAGTGAAGAAAGTTCCATACACAGGGTGACCCTAAAGGAAGGATGGCACCACCTTCATCTCATTTAAACCCTATTTTGGGACATCATAGTATTGTCAGAATAGTTGCATTATTTTGAGGGCTCGAGTGGTTTACAGGTTTTGCCTTGCCCCTCTGCACATCAGTGAATTTATCCATAGAACCACAAGAGAATCAGGACATGATTCTGGCAGCATTTCTGCTGTAAACCAAAAGACCTGATGCACATTCTCTTCTCATCTACCTTGCTTTTTTTTTTTTTTTTGATTTAAGTACACCACAGGCGGGGTTATTAAAGAGCAGCATAAAAGTGGTTAACTTCACAGTCGCCCGTATAAAGCTGTAGTCAGGGAAAGGTCCGACGCTCCCCGCCTGTCCTTGCGGAAACCCCGTGCTGCCGCACGGCAATCCGCCCGAGGAAGGGACACACGAACCCGGCACGGCGCACTCCGTTTCCGCAGCGACATCACCTTGCGGCACAACAACATCTCTTCACTGGGGACTACTTAATAAAACCTTTTAAGTGCCCCAGCTGTGTGAAAATACAGAAGATTTCCAGAGATGTGTCAATTCATTCCATCAATATTACAGAGCAGTTAGCACGGATATACAGATTAAGGATTCAGACAGCTTACTGCTCTTCCATGTTATCATCTGCAAAAATAGTTGATTTGATTAACTCGTAACAGTAACATTTTACTAACCAAAGCTAGAAGCACAACTATTTCCTTTGCTTAAAAGGATTATTTTTGGCTCTTAAAATAAACCAACTTCTGTGTTTTAAAGGCTCATTGTGAAAATGTATATATACACACATCAAATTTATATCCACAGCTAGGTTTTTACCATCGAGTTCTAAAGAAATATTTTCAATACAGTAGAAAAAAACCCCAAACAGTAGTTCCTGAAGTTTGTAGTTGCCTCACTTGACTGGTAATATCTGTAATTCAGTTGCTGTACAAAACACTTCTCTGAAGCAAATCCATTTGAATTTAACCACCCTGAGTTAAGCATCTATACTTTAAAATACATTTTGAACATTAACAGAGAAGTATGTACAAGACTACAAAATTTGTCAGTTATTATACAGCTGTAAAAAAAAGTCAATATTTTCAGCCTTTCTTTGTTGTTATTGTAAGTTATTCATTCCAGGTTGGCTTATTTTTCTTTAATCAAGTAGTGACTCAATTTAGACATTCATGTTTTGACCACTTGATTTTGAGTGCAACAATAAGGCAACAGTTAAAAAAAAAAAAAAGAAAAAAGCAATGTTATAGAAATTTTGCATATGTGTAAATGTACTAAGTTTATAAAAGTGCTCCCTAAAAAGATAACCTAATCACAGTATCAAAATATTACAGAATGGTGACAACAACTATCCATCTTCAATAATTGCTGTTCCACAGAAAAACATCTATCTGATTTTAGGGCTTTTTTTTCCCCCCCTCCTTTTTGATGAGGAAAAGTCCGGGGAAATTTGGTATGGCTGCCAGGGACAAACAAATTAATAAAATATACTTTAGTCTAACTTAAATAAAAAGGCCCACACTTTTTTTTTTTTTTTTTTCAAAACATTAAGCCTCTGTCAAAAATGTATTTTTTTTTTTATAGTACAGGATTAAAAGACAAGATGATGCTTACAAGGTAAAGAAATAATTTACATGAAAATATCTTCTGACAAAGCTTTTCAATCAAAATATTGTTTTGTAACATTCAAACATGACATACAACAACAAAAGAAACAGTGAATGCAAACGAAAAATGTTATATGGGTTGCTCTCCAACACATAAATAAATGAAATATTGATGTAGGCAATAGGGCTCATGCTGATGGCTAGCAGGAAATAACAGTGTGCAATCTACTTGGAAAAAAGCTCTAAAGTACAAATTACAAGCCCAATTATGGACTGCAGCAAGTTCAGTTTTATCACTGCCATCCTCTCTTATCTCCAAAATAAATTCTTGATTAAATCACTCATACCCTAAATTACTCATACCTTTGCTTCAGAGATATGAATAACTATATACAAAAAAGTAGTTTTATTTCACCATAGGGATAACATTGTACCTCTCTGCCACTGTCACCTGAAAACCTTCCATGTCAAAACAATTTGACAGCAGATAAACAATTTAATAAATATGCAATGATCTTATTACAGTCCTTCAGCTAAGCATGTTAACTCATGCTGCTATTTTTGTGATCACAGTGCATAGAATCCAAATATAAAAGAATGGGGTGGCTTTTAAGGTCATGGTGGATCCCTTGCTTATAATCCAAATATATCTGAAACTTTCCTAAGCTCTATCATGCAATCTTTTTGTGGCAGGAGCAAAAATTTTTCCCTGGTACAATGTCCATTGCCGGCAATGGATGCACCAAAACCGTCAAGGAGCTCAGTGTTATTGCACAATATATGAAGACCTGGAATTCTTCCAAAAGCTTAAAATAAAAATAATGGAATTATTCTGACATTTCTGGACACCTGCATTAATACTGTATGACTAAGAAAAGCATGTCAGTTGCATGGACTGAACCAGCGATCAACATGCGCCCAGAATGCACACTAGTAAAAATGCAGTCAAAGGAAGTAGTCTTCATTGCCTATAGGTCACTTCCAGTCAAAGGTTTTAAGTTCAAAGACTGAATGCTCAAAGTGCTCATTTTCTCAGTAGGACTATCTTCTGCTACGAGGATCACAAAACGGTGCCATCAACACGTGTCGTCTTTAAGATAAAGAAAGAAAAAAGGATTTATGGAAAACACATTAACGTTCTCAGCCCATACAGGTTCGGTGCTAAACAACTTTTAGCCTTGAGATTGTCCAGTGAAAACATGGCAACTGAATAATGTCGGGGTTTGGTTCAGTAAGGACTTGGGAAAGGAGACACTAGCGAAGCAAGCTTTCCAAGTTTATACCTCTGCATACCCCCAGCATACCATTTTTAGCAAATATTCCACTCGAAGCAGAATACGTTCACATGTGACTTTAAGAAAGCCATTCTTTAGGCAAATGAAGCACCAGATGCGCTTAGCGGTTCGTCCCGTGCGGGAAGGCCCGCACAGCCCACTCGAGGCAGTTCTCAGGCTGCCCGGTCCTGGCCGGGGCACGGTGACGAGACGCGCGGGGTCTGCCAGCGCGCTGCCCCTCACGCCCCTGCCACCCCTCGCACCTAAGTCACTCCCCCAAATCGACACCCACGGTAGCTGGCGCTGTGGCAGGCAGAACGCTGCTATGGTAATCCTGAAATCTTCAGTGGGAAGATAGCTCACATCCACTGAATTTCAGATATTAGTTAGATAGAATATGCTATAAAAGGGCATTCTAAGTAATTTTTTTTTTTTTTTTGCATTATGCTTGATATTAAAGAAATATTTACATCTATGAAAGCTCTCCTCTTTAAAGTTGCTTCTCCAGACCTTAGCGCCTACAATGCAACTGCGTCTGCTAAGAGCTTGCCACGGAAAAAGAAATCCTCAGAACTTACAGTGCCACTTTATTGCATCAGCCCAGGAAAATGTGTTTCAGTGGAAGCTCAGGTTGTTATCAGACAGCAAATTCACTGTCCATTTGTATGCTAGATTACACATATGTGCATTAAAAAATATGTAGCCTCATCAGATGAATTTCTAGCATATATAAGGTTTATATACACCTCTATTACATGAAAGAAAGCTCATCTTGATAGGAGGGCAAAATTAGAAAAAAGGACAAGGATGGAGAGAGAGAAGGGATGTTTGACCTGCATACTAGAAGTTTAGGGCAAATACTAGAGAAGACACTTTCTCAGAATCAAACCTAAATAATAAAATAAATAAAAAATAAAAAAAAATGCAGTAAGGAGGTGCTGGCTCTAAAGGAAGACCTTCTTTTTTCACAGAAATTACCCTACAGCACAAAGAGCGAGGAACAACATATTGGAACAAAGTTTCAGCTTGGACACCCGCCCCCAACAAGGGGAAAACTCCTCCGGTGTCTTTGACAGGGCAGGACTGGCTTTAGGGGGCAGCATGAAATTCAACACACAGGTAACGCAGAGGACGGAATCTAGAAATACTTCTAGCTGTTGAAGGGAGTGAGAGTTAGAGGAAGCAGGAGTTTTGCAACAGGGCTTGAGAGGAGAGCAGTTTGTACCAAAGCTTCATCATTTTGCTACTTATGGAATAAGTTATGCTGGGCAGGGAAGAAGAGAGATATTAAGAGCTCTGCTAAACTAAGCATGCAGAGAGGGGCACGTTTCCACGTGGGAGTATCTCTCAGAGCCACCGTGTCCCCTTGTGTCTGTATCGGTTTGCTTGAACACCGATCCCCCAAACATGCATCATTTGCTCCCAGTCAAGCAAGTTGCAGGTTCCTCCTGGAAGAGAAAACACCCTTCAGAGGCACATGCTAAAAGTGATGACCATCATCCTTGGTTCTCCTCAAACAGAGAGACTGCAAACATAGGAGAACATGAAGACCCAACTTCCCAGCAGAGCCAAGGCAGCCCAGCGGCCTGCTCACAGCGGGAGCGGCCAGACCACGGTCCTTCCCACCGCGAGTTCTTGTTGGCACTTAGCTCACCCCACGGTCAACCTTGGGCTTTTTCTTTTCTTCCCTTGTTTCTTCTTCCCTTTCCTTAGTTAGCATTATGTTTTTCCTGCTCTAATCTACCTAGGTCAAAGTGGTTCAACCACATGGTTAGACACACAACCCTCCGAAGGAAACAGAGGCAGGAAAATAAGATGACAGAAGAACCTTTCTCAAAGACTTGGCAAATCCATTCAAGTCAAAAGATTTAGGGTCAAAAACTGCTCTTGTCCAGAAAGAATGGGTTAAAACTAGCAGTCAAGGTATCAAAGTACACTTCCTTGGTGCAATCCAGCAGTTTTTCAAAGCAACCAGGAAAAACAGGGAAAATGTAAAGATCCTCCCTTGGCAGCTTTGTCACAGAGCCACAGAAGGGAAGCAAATCACTTGCAACTGAGAAAGGAGAAAGGGGAGCACAAAATTTGAGAATAAAAACCTCTGCATTTTATGAAAAGCTGTTTGCCCAACTAACATCAAGAGGTTGAAATTTCTTTGTACTTACTACTTACAAAAGTAGTCACGTTTAAAAGCTGAATGAGCTTCTCTCCTCTCCCCCATTAAATTGTTAAAAAAATTCAAAAGTTAAGAGACATAAGTGAAAGTGTTCTGAAATAAAAAACAGTAAGAGTTATTTACATGAACCGACTCCAGAATTCTAGGTTGGCTCTTGGGTTATTCATTTTTCTGATTTTCATAAAACAACCACTGGGTAATTATTTTGAAATAATTCAATGACTTATTTAATGGTATACAAGAAGTTGGATTTTTTCAGCCATAACTATATAGCAACTTTCAGAGTAGAATCACATGTCTTTTTATATTCATTTGGAGTTTTGCTTGCTTAACTCTAATTGAATTCCATGAATAAGAAATCAAAGTAGAGTCAGCAGACTTCTCCTTGAGAGACTTCAGTTCTGAATCAAAAGGGGACTTTCTATAGATTTAAATAAAATATAGTTGAATCACACGATAAAGTTAACAAATGAAACTTCAGTTGATTCTCTTTAAAAATATCTAGCAAACAAAAATAAAATAAAAATGCCAAAAACAGATTATCAAGAAACTGACAATACAGAGAAAGCAAGAGGAGAGATGGAGAAGCACCCTGCAAGAGTGAGGAGACGGAGGAAGAAAAAAAAGTGTGTTTTTCCTAGAGAATTTAGTGCAGCTGAAGAACCTACCCTACACTAAGGCTTTGGGATAATGGATTTTTTTTATTTTTGGAGACAATTTTGAAAGCAACATAATATAAGTCACATGATCAACAGTCTTAAGCATCTTAAGCACTTCCTAATCCCATGACATGTAGCACTCCTCCAGCTGTGATTAAAGTCAACTTGTTTTTGAGAGACTGTTATGATACTACACTATGAGAAACAGCTCATTTTTGCATTATGAGCTATCAAAAAAGTCTTACAAGTGTCAGCAGGTATTATGAAACTATCAGGATCTTAAAATAAAGCACCCGCAGCCTTTTAAGAATGTAAAAATGAAGCCTTTGGCCTTTGCCTCTCCATTCATTGACTACTATAATCTCAAATATTTGATCCTATTTCAGGTGGGAGACAGAACTAGTCCTGGGGTGGGGAGGCAGGTGAAAACAGAAAAATAAAAAACCAAGGGGATACCTTATGACGGAGGGTTCAGGGAAAGATATTTATGGGACCTGCTCCTCCTGCACCATCCTGGCACACAGTATGTCCTGCTCTGACACATCACTTCCTGAAAATTGCACGGGTTTCCTATAACTAGCATTTTCCTAGGCAAGGCAAAGAAAGTGGTGGCCAAGGAGAGGAGGAAGAGATGAACTCTTCCTTTTTACTTCTCCTTCCCTTCCTCGCTGCTGGTCTGGGTAAGCCGAGCACATGCAGCCAGCCCCATCTCTGGAAAGAAGACAACTGGTGTTAAGGCAGAAGGAAAAAATAGGCAAACCTTAATGCAACACGGACACAGTCCATGTCCATCCTGCGTGGACAGGAAGCATGTGGCAAGGAAAGGAAAAGGCTCTACGTGGCAGAGACCGCAGCACTACACTCTTCAACCTCGGGATCTACCTTTGATCATGTACGTGCAGAAACACGCTGCTGTATTATATCAGTTCCTAAGATCCTTTAAGTCAGTTGTCCCACATTAGAAAATCTGTGGAACAGTTGAAATTTACTGAAATCACAGCTGTTTATAAATGCAGAATGGCACTTTAATTGTAGTGCAAGCTTTTAAAGCACTACCAACATACTGATAATAGAAATCTGTTTCACTAAGCAGTGTCCCCAAACCCAACTTTTAGACTTGCCAATGACTGATACAATTCACAGGAATTCTCCTATTCAAATCAAATCCTACAGGTTAAAACTCATGTAACTCTGTGCTGTATAAATTTCACTCAGCAATTAAAGAATTATTTAAAAAATTACCATAGCATATCTCAGAAACTGATTTTAATATTTTTAAATAAAGAGTTTCAGGCTTTGGAAAACACTCATCCTACTTGATTATGTTTTCACTGTCTTCAGCCTTAAAACAAAAAACCAAAAAGCCCCATCACACTCCAAAATTCCTGGTTCTAGTTAAATACTTACCATGATACCACCATTTTGTTTTCTTTGGATTCTTGTTACATGTTCTTACATAAAATGAATTATCTGGAGGTCTCCTCTGCAACAGAAAAAAAAAAAAATCTACAGATAATCAAGCAATCCTCACGTTGTAATACATGAACTATTCGAATAAGCTTATGAAAAGCTGGCTCAAGAATGCAGGGAAGGGGAGATGCTTTTGATGATAAGCAGAGTGCTAGGCATTGCTCAGCAAAATAAAAAACGTCTCTCAATAATCCTGCTAACAAAATTATGAGTAGAGATGCTTCAAATAAATTCCATGAAAATTCCAAATGGGGGGTTGGTTGCAACAGAAAAAGAAAACAAAGACCAATGGTTATTTAAAAAAACCAAATGCAACTTCTGCAGTTTTGATCTAATATAACACAAGTAGAAACCAAGCCACATTCATAGGTCTCCCACGGCTTGGAGTAGCTTAAAAATGAACTTTCTTTCAACTCTTACAGATAAACATCTACTATATCAAATATGCTTCTTTTTTTTCCATAATAATTTTAAGGTACAATGCAAAACCAAAGTCACAAGATACAGTACAAAGCAATTTGAGGCTTTTTTCTACCCCACACACATGTTTAGGATTGACTGGGATATGATACAAATAGGAATGTTGAACAGCACAGATGTATCTCATACATTTGGCTCTGACCAAATCTAACCTCCTAATTTCACTCCAGAAGCAGCAATAAAATGACAGAATATTCACCAAAAAAAGTCTGTTTAAGATATCAGTGCCAAAAAAAGATGACCAGAGATGCAAGATAGCATTATTTTCCTGCAAGTGATAAAGATAAAAGAAATAACTAACTGCTAAAGGTTTTTGCAGCTGTATTTGCAGCTGTAGTGATTTCAAAACAATACTCTAATATAGACAAATATCTACACTATGCAAAATACTCATTTCTACACAATCATCTTGCACTGGCTTTACAGTCTGAACGAGTTTACGATGAACTGTTGTAATTAGTACAATTAGAATAGTTCTTCTCGTACCTCTTTTCCAGCAATGATATATGAACAGATTACCATGAATACCTGCACTGCTCACTTGGCAGTTCTGGCTTAGTATTTTTATTTTTCTCTAGTTGTTGCAACATAGATAAAGTAGGTTGCCTACTTTAAAATATGAGATATGAAACTTTGCTTTGTAAAGTTAGCTGGTTAACTTGTATTTTACTCAATTCTAAAAACAAACAAAACCCACTCGTACCTTTTCTTTGCAGCTGGAAAGCATGCTAATAATGCTAAGACAAACGGATTGCACCGAGAGCGCTGGAGACCAGTCTTCCGTTAGAATGGATAAACAGATATGACCATTGCTATAAACGTGAGGATGAACGGGAATATTGTCACCAGTAAACATGACCTAAAAGAAGAAGAAATGTTACTGTAACTTATTGTCAATATAAATAAGACTAAAATATTGTGAAACAACTGTTCAACAGACTCTACTGCTTTGGGGCAAACAGTATTATCTATGAAGCAGACTCTGCCTTTTTCACTTACATTAAGTAATACATTACACCACATTTACTTTTGCAAATCACTAATCATGTAAAATAAAAAAGAGTCTGAATAACTGCTGCTGTTAAAGTGCAATAAGTGGGTAAACATAGTTCTTTTTTTTAAACGAAGAGCATAGAAAAATGCAAAGATAAATTCACAATTACAATAGTGCAAGGACAGCCAAGTAAATTTTTAGAATCTCACAGTCTGCCTTTTTTGGGTCCTCTATACCAAAGCTGTGTGCACTGGAACATCTTACCTTCGTAATCCAGTAATGTATTTCCATTCAAACTAATGTCTCCTCTTTACCATAGAGCAAGAACAAGGCATACTAAGGAAGCAAAAGCATTCACACTATGATAGACAACATACATTTAAGACAGAAAACAACCAAGTGATTAAAAAGCAGAAGTTTAAACTCTCAACTCAGAGTAGACAGATTTGGAGGAGAATTATAATCTAGGAATTGCAATAAGAAATGAATTTACTTCACAGCACCATTTTCACAACAAAAATTCTAATTATTTACAACAATTCGAGATCCAGGATAAAATACTTCATTGTTTTCTGTGCTAAAAAAAAAAAATCAGTGTATACATATGGATATGGTTTGATGTTTTGTAATAAACTGCACACAGCCACGCACACACATTGGGCAACTACAAGCACTACCTACTTGGAACCAAACCAAAGTGGCCACTCTCTTGCAGAGCCTCTGTGAGCGGCTCTATGCAAACCCGACGGGTGCAGCAGGCACTTTGTTCCTTACCCACGTAAGGCTGAAAAGTCAGCATTCTAGTTTTTACCATGGTACCCAGAAATATCATGTGTTTATGATTATGTCTCTCATGGTTCTTTGCATGGTTTCAACAAGAGCGAGAAAAGCACCACAGAGATTCCTAACTCTCCTTCTCGGAGCTTTGAGCTGAAAGGTCAAAACCAGAGAGGACAGACTGAGCCATCCATGCTTTTCTTGCTCTTTTTCCAGGTGGGTGACAGCTGAACATGCATATCCCCCCCCTTACAGGAGATGCTTTGCAACAATCCCCTCTGGGAACGGAAACGTATGCAGTGCTTCAGCTCTCCCCATGTCAATAAAGCAACGGAGCAGCTTATACCTCAATTCTAATCACTGACTTTGCAGACCTCTCATTAGATGCCTTTGAGGATACCTACTGAAGTCACAAGACTTCCCCGGCTGTACTAACAATCACAGCAGATGCAAGAGCGGGAAGGGAAGAATAATAAAATAAAAAGCTGGGAGCAAAAAGGAGAGGTGACAAAGTAGCAGTTTGTTGTTTACTCTGCACCTGTATTCCCATAAAGGATCACCTGCCTACCTTTGCCTGGATTGTTCTTTAATCTGATAGAAAAAGTCATCTGTGCC
>VZSV01000016.1:2941863-2963960 GCA_013398735.1 Nothocercus julius
GGGTGGCCGTTGGGCTCCGTGCGGGGCGCGCGGGAGGGAGCGGCCGTTGGGCTCCGTGCGGGGCTCTCGCTGCCGCCGCCCTAGCGGAGCAGCGCCCGAATGGGGCGTCTGTACGTCGAGGAGCGGGTGGCTGCGGTGCTTCTAAGCGCTGGAGGGATTTCGCCAGTTCGCAATAAATAAATAAATACATGCGAACCGTTCTCCCTGCACATGGACAGCGTTGCCTGGCGGGGGTTATTAGAAGTGCTGTGGAAGCCGTGGCCTACATATTTTTAAAGGATTTTTAGAACTGCACATCCAGGGTCCTTAGGGGATTTAGTTAATACCAGCTTTTTCCTTTTATGGGTTTCTGCAAGTTGGGCTCGTGTTTGATTTGTCGTGTCGGGGAAGTGGGATTAGGGATCTGCAGCGGGCAGCACCAAGGGGTGCGCTTTGGGCTAAGCACCCTGGGCTGCTCTGCTGGCTGCTTTGCTGCAGGGGAGCGCCTGGCTCGTGTTTGTGGTGGGGAAAATGGTCCCGATAACAAGGGAGAAATCTCCCTTTGCCTTCTAGTTTTTCAAATTATGTCAGGTTTGGGACTTTTTCTCCACTGATGGCCTAGGTGCCTGAATGAAAGAGTGTGAATGTATTTTAAGGGGGAGAGTTTTTTGTTGTTATTGTTCTTACACCTTTTTTTTTTCTTTTTTTCCCCTGTATTGGAACATTTTATGTTCTTTGCACCAGGCACTCTACGCGGGTAAAAATAAACAGGAGCACTCGCTGGAATTAACTTGCTTGCAATCAGTGAATCAACCCCCTGGAGGAAACACTTTACATAAAACAGTTATCCCAGATGTGTTTCACATCTACCTGATTCTCCAAGGGAACCTGCAAGAATTTTTCCAAAGATAGTGGGTACCTAAAACCAAGAATTTGGTAAAGATACTGGTATTATAGCTTCTTATAATCCCATGTCCCCAGCAACCTCTCTCTCTCTCCATTACAAACATAGTAAACTACGTGTTTTTCCCTTTTCCTTCACAAGAGGAAGGATGTTTCTACTGAATCGCCCTTCTCCCCTTTCCAGCTCACCTTCTCTGTAGTCTGCAGGTGGCACCTACCTTTCGCTTTGGAGACGGCCGGGTGATGTTTTGAGCAGTTGTTCTGTGCTGGCATTTAGCTGTGAAGACTCATGCTTCAGTTTTAGACCCAAAGAAGGGCTGGGCACCTGGAAATTTGCCCTTCTCCAACCCCTTACTTAGTACTGCAGAATGTGTCACATCTTCCTGCAGACTCTCGCTTATTTCCCTCTATGCTCTTAGAGGTCCAGCTTTGAAAACTAGTAATTGGAAAGAAAACAGAAACCCAGCAGACAACATGGAGTCAGCTTCCAGCTTAGATCTGGCTTCCTCAGCTTTGCAAGAGCTAAGCGGGGAACCTTGGAAGGCAGCAGGAATCATGTTCTTTCATGGACTAGCTGCGGAGGGCAGTGAACCTGGGGGCGGGGCAGGAATTCGCTGATGACAGGAGTGTATGCATAGATTTCCGAGCAGGAAAGCACTACCAAAAGTAAGGATGGGAAAAGCATCGCAGGGCATCCAGTTGGCAAAATCCTGTGACTCCCGTCTAACCCAGCCGTGCTGAGTTTTTGTTAGCTCAGTCACAAACCTGTAGGCTCCTTGAGCAGTGTAAACAAACATTGCTCTACTGACTTAAATAAAGTGACCCTTAAGTTGTAAGGGTTTTCTGTCTCTCTCTTTCCTGGAAGTCAGTGTTTCTGTGCTGTAATGTGTTTCAACACAGTTGGGGTTGCAAAAGATTTATTGTGTTAAATGGGCACTTAGAACTGGTGAAAATTTCTTTTGCCTGCAATCCTTCATAGCTAGCTTAGGCAGCTACAATATTAAGCACAATGTTGTTACTACTGTTTTACTAGATTTTGTTGTTTTGCCTGATTCAGACATATGTTTATTCTAAAATACATTTCTTAACACCATATGCCGCACAGACAGCAAGAACATCAAGTTTAAGCAATGGACATGTGTTCAGCTATAAACACGGACACATTGACTGCTCATGTTGATGTAATCACAGTGGGATAAAACTGAGTTGTATTTGGTTTCTTAACCCTGTTACGCGAAGCCCTCTTCAAGGTCAGAAGAGGCAAAAAGGCCTCAGTGTGAGACTGCCCCTCGGGTTCAGAGACTGCAGGGCGGTTTTGCTCTTCATCCTTTACCAGATACGGAGAACGAAAGGATCAGCTTCCAAGTACTAAGGCTGGCTCTAATCAATACAAATATGACTTTCACTCTGTAATAAAAAGAAAAAAGGCAAGACCCATAGCTTTATACCATTGTTTTGTTTGTGAATTCTTTTTCTTGACATTCTTACAGAGCTTTTAATCCCTTAAACAGGGATCAGCCACATTTTGGACTAAAATAACATTTACTGAGGTAACCTCACCCAGGCTGCAAATCCTATTCCTGAGGGCAGCAGATATGGAAAGCAAGGAATAGAATCTGCCCCTCACATAAACTCTGAGGCATAAAGAGATCACAAACTCCCCTGCCTTAACTGCAAGTTTAAGGACAGCTGTGGTTACTGTGCAGCTGAAACCAGTGAGCAGAGTCTCTGCGTCAGATTGAGTGGAGTTAGTTCTCACAAGACTACTAAAGATATCTCTTTTTAATGTTTTCACCTGTTCATTTTCTCATGTGTCACTTTATCTATATAAATATATATATACACATATGCAACAGTTTTAGCTGCTCTTGTAATTGTGGAAATACGGAAGCAGGAGAATGATCCTTGTGTTTTATTGTTCTTTTCCCCGTGTCTCATATCAGGAACCTAGATTGCAGAGAGCTTTTTTTTTTAAAGTAAATGTTTGTACAGTCTCTAATGCTATAGGGATTCAGTCCCTTAAACGTGACTTTTAAAACATTTACTTTTGCAATTAACCCTTATCATTCTGTAGCAGGTGTAAAGATAGCCAGCACAATGGTTGCAGTTGTTTTATTATTGTTATTTTTATTAAAGAAAGTTTTAATATTTGGCCTATACAATCCAATCCTGCACCAGTCAACATAAGTTTTGCTGCCACCTTCAAAGATTGGAGTCCTAAGGCCAAACATTCAAAACTTTTGAGGTGAATTTAATCCGTCTTCATTATTTCCGAAGATATCTTGCATTGGTCTAATCAAATATACTTTTATGACCTCCATATCTACTTTTAGTGCAGATCATGAGGACTGCAACTGTTTCTCCTGCTAAAAGTGTTTCTGTAAATATTCCATGCACTTTGACCTTGATAGTTTGCATTAACAGACCAAAAAAAAAAGGGCATTAAATGTTCAAAGTGCATTTATTGGATTATCTTCTGGTGTGTCTGGCCAGTTTCACAAAGGCCAAATGCGTCTCCTTATTTGGGTCCTTATAGCTCTATATTCCATTTCTTCCATTATCTTTCAGGCTTAACACACAACATTACCAAACTATTTTTTTTTCCTCCGATGTTCCTTTTCTCCTCTACCATTTATAAATATATAGATACATACAGATACTGAGCTTTTATATATTTTCTGCTTTACAATTTCTGCCCATCTGAGAGTCAATCTTGCATTCCTCTGCATGAGCCACTGTGCTTTTGTAGCTCTACATTTTATCTGCGTCTCACACAGAACTTAGCTGTGCCTTCATGTTAACCCCTTGTTACTCCAGCGACCGAGCAAGCGAGTGCTGCAGTGCCAGGAGACCACGGCTCAGGAGGGAGGAGGAGGAGGAGGAGGAGAACCTGCCTCCCCGGCCACCTGTGGCAACTTCTCCTTCTACTGCTGTTCGCCAGGTTAAGGGAGGGCAGAAAACTAAAAATCTCTCAAACGGAGATCTTCTGACAAACGCAAACCTGGCTGCCCTGCAGAAAACACTGCGTCTTGCTAGCAAAAGATTTAGAATCAAACCAAGGCGATAGATCCTGCAATTGCAGATGAAATAAGCTGCATCCATAGCTAAAAATAAAAAATGCATTTCCAAATTTTGAACATTTCAACATTTCAAGACGTTGCTGAGACTTTGTTGTCATTTTATTCCTTTGTGCTAAGGTAGGAACATCAGCAATGGTTTGTTTTACTGTATCTTTCTTAGCTTTGAATACTGTTGGGCACATTACCACCTCCATGCAGGGAGTTACGGAGGGACAGAGTGAGGCTGAGGGGAGGCTGCTCCTGAGGCGTGATCAGCGGCAGCGCCTGCAGAAAAGGGGCCCCCTGCTCTCTAATATTGTCATGCACTTCCATTTCTTCCCTTACAGAGGAGACAACACGTTGGCTGCCATGGGGTGATCTGTGGCTTGCGGGAAGACTATCCTACTGCCGAAATAAACTTCCATTATTGTTGCATGGGAAAATACCGGTAAAGATGAAAGCTATGAAGTATTAAAATAATAAAGATCATGCAGGACCCATACTCAAATAAATGGAGAGATTAAGTGTAATCTAATGTAATCACTGAGGTAATCTCCCACCTAAGAAGGCATCCTTTTCCAGAGCCCATGTAACAGGTTGATTGCTACATCTGTCAAACACAAGCGTTCAAATTAAGATTCAGATTTAAGATTCAAATACAATATACTGTTTTTTTTTTCTTTTTCTTTTCTGAAGACTGTAACCTGAAGCTGTCTGTGGTAAAACCCAGACAAACAAGACTTTTTTTTTTTTTTTTTCAGAAATACACTGAAGTGAATCTGACTTTATAACTCACGAAGATGATGCTGATAGGAAAATTTAGGTGTTATCTGTGGATGAACAGTCAATTGATTGTTTTAGCTAAATATTTTCACGTTAACACCACAATTTCTTTTTTCATGTAAGTTGTAACTACAAATTAAAGATTTCTTGCAATGTAAATGTTCTAGGAGAAGTCTGAAAACTAGCCCCAGTATTACAGCAACACTGGAATCTGATTTACAGGTTTCCGGTAATCTACTAGAAATAATTCTTACTCAGATGGAGTATCACTTCTGGAAAGCAGTATATGCCCATTTAAAATCGCAAAACAGAAAACTTTTTCCTGGTGTAAAAGGATAAATGAAATACCTTACGCTAAATACAAATAGATTCGAGATTATGTTTAGGTTTAGTGATACAATAAAAACACCCTGAGAACTGTTTCTGCGAGAGATAATTCACTTGCTTGACAAATATTATTTTACTAGTCGGAGTAGCAAGAATTTATAGTAACGTAAAACATGAACTGTGTATTTTGTGGCTCTCTGTGGTGGTGATTTTAAAGGGTTTTTATTTGTAATCGGAAATACAATATCAGCAGGTTTTTTGTTTGTTTTCTGCAGTGGAGGAAAAGCCTTCATTATGAATTCTTACCTGAAAGGAGTTGTAAATTTGAATTAACTGAAAGAGTTCACAGTATCTGTGTTTTTAATTTCAGAGTAACTTCTGGTTGAACTGTCATTAATTTTGATCTGAAAAGAAATAAGCAACAAGTAAGGAAGGTCTAGCATTAATCCACATGTATTCCCTCCCAGATTATCTCGGGAATGATCCTTAAAACCAGTAACTTTATCATTATACAATGAGATTTTAAATTGCCTAAAAAAAATCTCAAGCTGTTACTTTCTCCAGTCAAAAAAGCAATACATATTTCAGGGGCAATTTAAACTTAATTTTCAAATCCTACTCTCAACAACTGAGACTACAAAACTGATTATATGATTAAGGTCTCAAAAGCTGAGTAAATTCAATTAAAAAAAAACTTCGTCAAAAATTTGCCAAAAAATAATTGTGATCTTAAAGTCTTCTGTTTTCCTCCCACAGTGTAAGGGGAAAATCCTCTACCCTGTACACAAGAAACAGCAACTTAGACGTGCTAGAAAGATTTTTTTTTTTCTTTAATCTTGGTGACCTTTCTCCCATATAAGACAGTTTGCACCATAACCTACATTTGCAGATATAACATACTCAGAGCTTTATTTCATGACACAGAGCTCTTGTTAAAATAAGGTTTCAAATAATTATTCAACTGACAAAAAGCCGCTTCTCTTCTCCGCACTGCCCGAGTGATGACGCTAGAAAAAACCCTTCACAGGTGAAGAATAATCCCCAGAGCTCCTATGTGCCCGTTCAATCTCACGCAGCACAAGTTCACGGATTTGGTGTGTTCCCACACAGTTACCACCTCCTAAGTTACCTTTTAAAAGAAACCCGACTCCGATGCAAAAAACATTGTTTGACAAAGACAAAAACTTTCAAATTTGAACTTTCTCCCTGAGGGGGTGGGGTGGGGAAAGACATCTTTCTGCTAATTGCAAAGCTCTGCTCTGCCTGCCTTTGAAGAGCATCGTAATAGTTTCATTTCTAAATCCAGTCCATCTCAAAATAAAAGGGTTGCTCCTGTTTTTCTCTCATTTGGTTGTTGAAATCAATAAGCAGCAGAGCCTCCACCGTTAGTTCCACCGTGTACAAGTACCTGAGGGGAGAATGTGGGGAGGATGGGGCCAGACTCTTCTCAGTGGTGGCCAGTGACAGGACAAGGGGTAACGGGTACAAACTGAAACACAGGAAGTGCCACCTCCATGTGAGGAAGAACTTCTTTCCTGTGAGGGTGCCAGAGCCCTGGCACAGGCTGCCCAGAGAGGCTCCTTGTGGAGGCTCCTTCCCTGGAGATCTCCCAAACCCGCCTGGCTGCCACCCTGTGCCCCGTGCTCTGGGTGTCCCTGCTGGAGCAGGGGGCTGGACTGGATGATCTCTGGAGGTTCGTTCCAATCTCAACCATTCTGGGATTCTGTGGGGAAAAAAAAAAAAAAAATCCTATTTCACCTTAGCACCCATACAGCAACACGGTACTTTTGTGGCCGGGGCAGTAGCTGCTGCCTTGTTACAATCGGGATGACGCATCTGAGATTGGAAAAAAAAAAGTGGGGAGGCAGCGCCTTTATGTTGGGGCACAAGACATGAGTTGAGAAGTGAACTTTCCCATCTCATTAAATACTTTTTTTTTGTTCAATTTATTTATCATATAAGCCAACAGATTTTGATGTTGGGAAACTCCTTTCAACGGGACAATAAAAACAAGGAAGGGGAAGAGCCAAACAGCCCCTGCTGCAACTTATGCCTACAAATTATGATCTACACTGATAAAATGCAGACAGAAGCAACTCATTTTTCCGCACTTACTAGCCATTCATTAATAAATGCCTTTTGAAGTGTCCAACCTAACAGTTTCATCAAGCTCTGCCAGGCCATTCAACATTCTCCTTTCTTGCAGTT
This sequence comes from Nothocercus julius, assembly GCA_013398735.1. NCBI lineage: Eukaryota > Metazoa > Chordata > Aves > Tinamiformes > Tinamidae > Nothocercus > Nothocercus julius. Next base: position 2,949,123 of record VZSV01000016.1, read on the forward strand.
CAAGACCAAAAAACGAATGTCACATCTTGTAGAACAAAGTTCTTTTTTTTTTTTTTATTCTATTTTTTTTTAATAGACTATTTTGTGTTGGAGGCCATCAAAGACTTCCTTAGCAACCTATAATCAAGCTATAGGAAAATCGTTAGCAAGGAAGACGTTCCTCCTTGCTTACACTTGGCAAAAACTTGCAACTTTTTGTGGCAAAATCCTTGGTTCAGATTAAAATTTGAAGCATCAGATGCAGGGCTCACCCATTAAAGGCAGGTCAGTGTTATGTGACCCATGAAGTCTTCAAAATATCGTATTTTACGTTGCTGTGGAATATCATCCTTTTTTTTTTTCATGGTTGGTTGCTTTTTTTGAGAGAATGACAAGTACTTTAATTAAGAGGAACGTGAAGACATCTGACCACTTTGATTCCATGACACTCTTGAGAACAAAACAAACTAAAACAACATTTTTTTTTTCTTTATAGATGCTTTTTAAAGCCATCTATACTAGCCAAATACCAGTTCTGTATCGGCGGTTTGCTCGCCAAAGAGTCATGGAAACTCTTAATTCCACGTAGTAAACCTTGCTGTAAAAAGTCACAAATCAACAGAAACACAGGTTTAAAAATTTTCAAATTTGAAATTTATTTAGAACTCGGGGGTTAAGTGTGGTACGTTTCCAATTGTCTGTTAATAGCACACGAATGTGAGTGTCGAGCAAATTGCACTAATTCCCTCTGCGCAGTTCCCCCTTAGAGAGTTGCAGGTCAGTTCTCTTAACAGCCGGTGTTTGCAAATAGTGCGTTCGAGGACACTACTGCATTTCCTGAGTGTTCAAAGCTACTGTATGATACATTAGGCTGCAGGAAAAACATAAATTATAATCCAGAAATAAAACAGCTGTTTTTACCTTACTGCTGAAATAGGCAATCATAAAATGCAATGCATTTTTAAACACATTTTTGAAATGTTACGCCCCCAAAAAACAGAAAAAGCCCACTTGTTTTTAAATGAAGCTCAATTTTCACTTCCGTTTCAAGCTAAAATTTTAGACTTCAAGTCACTAACCTGAAGCTTGTTAAAATATGGCTAAAGAACAAGTGTGTCTCCGTCTGAAATGAAGCTGGGACTAAAAGAGCCATGTTGATATTCCTTTCTTATTCATGGTATTTCTTCTAGTGGCTTGAATAAAAGCAGCATAATAGGGTATTTCTGTTTTGTGTCCTTTTCATCTTTTTAGTGCTCTTCAAAATTAGTTACTAATAGCACTAACCCGAGTGCTTACACATAGGATTTTGCCTTTTGCCAATGGCCTTGCCCGAAGCTGCAGCTTTAAGGTGCCAAACCAATCTGGCCGCAAACGCTAAACACGAAAAACTGCTCTGAAGAGCGTGATGCGCCCAGACGCCAGCTAGCGCGGTGCGGCGCGACACGACACGGCAGGGCACGGCCCGGCTCGCAGCCGCGGCTCCCGTGCGGGGTCCGAGCCCGCGGGCCAGGACGCGGCGCATCGGCCGCCACGCTGCACCGTCTACGGAAGGCACCAGCTTTCGCCTTGACAATCTCTTCAGAAGTTGTTGTATTTATGCCGGCAAGCAGGCTTAGAGACATTTCCTTTTTTTAATAAAAAACACCCTCTGAATTCACCATTATTTAATACATCAATAAAGAAGCCCCAGCACCTGATAGTGGCATTTTCAGAAGAGACCATAACCAATTCTTAATAAAAACGATCTCAGGTAGTGACAGCCTGGGGAAGTGCTCACTACATTGCCCTTGCATCATTTTCAGGATACATTTATTATTCTCATTTACAGATGCTTTTGGCAGAAGAGTTCTCCAGGCTGTTGCTAAAAAACAAAAACAAAACAAACAAAAACGCAGTTTGTCTCATTTTTTTTTTCCCTGTAAACTTGAACAAGGAATTCATAGTATAGGCAATTACCAACATGAACTACCAGAGATAATGTGTTCTGCTCAAGTACTTATGTCAGTGGCTTGCCAATCCTTTTTCCTCTAAAATATCTGTAAAAACATTGGAAATATCCAAGAAATTTATAAAAAGTTCCTTAAACATCTGCTTAATGCACCTTTCCTTCAAATAAAAAAGGGCTCTGCAGCTCAGTTCTTTTCTGTGGTTGTGAGAGAGAGAGAGAGAGACTATGGAAGCGGTAAAGGATAACAGGTATCTTTCAATGGCTATGCTGGAAAATTTAAATGACTACTACTCTAAAGGTTAAATACAGAGTTTCCATAATCAATCACAAGAACAAAAAAAAAAAAAAAAAAAAAGGAAACATAGCTGACTTCTATAAAAACCCTTATCAGGTCAAGTGACATTAAGAATAATTGTATATGTTATACAGAAGATAATATACACAAAAATTGTAACATAGTTGTATTTTCCCTTAAAAGCCACTGTCAGCAGTCACGGAGTTACTATATAGACGAGTGACTTGAATATCTTTAATTGATACAGGGGAAAATTTAGATTACAAAAGAAAAATTTATCGAGCACGCTTTTCACATCTATACTATGACTTTAAGTAACCTTAAACATTCTCCTACAGACTCCACTTCCAACCTCAGTGGAGTAGCACTGTTAGCAAACAAACCCTGGAGGGGGCGTTCTGATCTAGGTGGTTGGACTATGCTAAAAGGACAACTATCTTATAAAGGAGATTAAGTTCAGATGTTTAGAAACTGCAACAACAAAATAAAGTTAGAAACCTTAAACAGCTACTTGTAGTTAGCTATAATTACCTTTTAGAGAGCATTAGCCTACACTCCAGTATTTTATGTGGTCATTGTATTAAAAGAAAGTTCTACCACACCTAAAGGATAAGGCATAGCCATCTACTAATTGGCATATTTGTTTATTTGTCTCGGTGAAAAGGTCCTTATTTGTGAAAGCAGCAAAACAAATTTCAACTGAATGATTGCTATATGCAAAAGAACTGAAGGCAATTGCCTCTGCAGTGAACTTTACAGTTCTCAACAGCACACACGCAACATGCTATCTGAAAAAAAAGTAACTAACTGAACTACAGGTATTAAATACTGAAAAAAAGTTTACATTTTTATTATAATTTATTTTATTTAACAATCTAAGAAGTTTGCAGCCATCAGAAGTTCCAGTGCAATTTCAGGTGCAATTGGGAATTCAGGAATCTCCGTAGAGCTGTTGGTATAGCGGACCTTGTAGGTGAAATACATGCATACTTTGGATAGGACATGGGATGGGATCTCTCTGAAATTCACCTCATTCGTTTCGTTTTCTGCAAACTGTCCTGTAGGGAAATTGAAAAAAAAAAATTAGCAGTTCAATTCATTGCAATATGAAGCACATACCACACTGGTGAATGCAACATGCTCTAAATAAAATTGCTTAAGCTCTGTGCTGCTGGGCAGTAGATCCTTCTGTGTAAAACAGTATGTGCCACAATCACAGTCCTTAAGAAAATATTCTTGAGGATCCATTTGCACTAGGAAGTGTTGTGCAGCCTATCAGCAATATTTTGAACAAGGCACCAGAAATTAAGGTTTAATTTTGATCTGCTTGCCTTTCAAAGGTGCTTTAAGACTGTAACTTTCTCAGTTATGAAACCCACAGTAACAATATGTGTACAAAAAGAGGTACCAATCCAAATTTTCAGCTGGCTCCCATGCTTGTCTAGAGAGGAAAAAAAGAGCTTATACATCTTCCATATTTATGTATGTATACCTGTTCTGTCCCTTTAGTGATCCTACTAATTTTGAGTTTCTAGGCCAGTTTGGGGCAAATCTGCCAGAGGGCAGACACTTCAGAGACATACAAGCTTCATCAACTCTCTGGGAACAGGCAGGAGGAAAGGGGAAACCCTAGTTACAACTGTACTAGAGAAAAGATTCAGGATGAGTTTATCTAGGGATTTCATCCCGTTTTATCCTCCAGGATAATCAAGAATTGAGAACTGAATTCTTCAATATCATCTGGGATACTGAAGAACCCATCCGAAAGCTCAAATCTCAGAACACAAGTATAACTGAAGTGAGCCTTCTTTAATTTCATGCTCAGAGGAACCAAAGGCAAGATTATGCTGTAATTAGTCCCACAGCCTTCCTACCATTGTTATCTTTTCCCTTTCTCTTCCTCATCTCTCTAGATTGTAAACTCATACAGCTGAAAGACAAAAAATAACAGGAACTCGGCATTTGTGGGAGACCTGGCAGGGTGCAGTTTCTGCTGTCCTTGCAGGAATCCCCTTCGTATCAGCTACAAAGCAGAGTTATTCACTGATTTTTACAGAAACCTGAGCAGACAAACAGAAGCCAGTCCAGCTTAAATTCTAGTACAGGAAGAGTAGGAATCCACAGACACTGGCAAGATACTAACATTTACTGGAACAGAGAAGACTCACACATTAATTAAATATCGATGTATTAAACCAGACAGCTGTACTACCTCTCCTTGTAAGCCCCTTTCCTTATTAGTTTTTATACAAAAGATGCTTAAATGCCAATTCCTCTGCAACATCTAGCCCTCCGAGCAGTGTGATTTGACTTTTATGTCTTCACACAGACACAGACTGCAGAACAAATTCAGAGCGGGTTTGGAAACTTCTCTCCCCCTTCCATGCCTGGCTGCTGCTAGGAACTGGATCACACAACAGCTCTGCTGCATTGTTCCAAGTGCAGCCATTACAGCAACATTTAGTGGGTCATTAAGCCAAAAATTCTAACTTTTCTGCCTACCAATTACTGAAATTTTTCAAAATGTATTAATAAAAGAGCTCTCTCCAGCAACCTCTCCACACCAAAATCTGAAAGGGACTCTCATATCAACTGTAGGGGGTGAGAACAGAGGTCCCTCCACCCTACTGCCTGCTGCGCAAGCAGCTAAGGGCAAACACCAAAGATGAGGGTCCAGAAGAGGGGCAACCTCCCAGTTCTCCATGCCTTCAGACTTCCATAATAAGTAGTTTACACACTTCTTAAGCTACAGGTGGTTTCAAATATTAAGTAACAATGAGTTTTCCTTTTGTGAATGTAGCTACTTTCCCTACAAACTTGAGGAAGTTCTCGATATTGTAAGGAAGAAGCTCCTGAGCTTCATCACAGAAGCTCAACAGGAAAGGCTACCAGCTCCTGTGTGTTTGCTCTTGACAGCTGCAAGCTTCACTTAGTGCCCTTAAATTCCCATAACAGAGGAAATGAGTAACACCACCACCACAAGATTGTCAACAGTTCAAAAGCAGACAGTCCAACTATGTGGCTGGTAGTACAATTCCACAGAATCGTGGAATTCTGTTCCAACAGAAACAGGAACTAGTCTGGGTCGGGGAAAGTTACTAAATACCTCGTCTTTCACTCACTGCATGGTATAAATTCAAGCTTCCCAATAAAGAAAATGAAGGACATGAAGGTATTAGTATTTTTTGTACCTACCTGGTCCACTCAACATAGCTTTTATTGTTCCTGATGTTAATGCATGCTCTCTTTTTACAATGAACTCATGGCCATCAGAGGATATTAACTTTACATACATAGCATCTGGGCCCTCACACCCACCGTATGTTTTCTCTTCTCCATCTATAATGCAAAACAAATTAATAGTTTCAGCATTACTAATGAGCATTACTAAGAATATAAGTTGCAGTCTTGGGCACAGCTACATTTGCAAATTCCAATATCACCAAAAATAAGACAGAAAAGACAGAAGTATTTTTACATTTGAGAAAAAAAAATAAAAAAGCAAAACTTCTTTGAAGAGGGCATCACCTGTTTCAAAATAGGATTAAACAAAAAAATAAGAAAAACTCAGTAGATTTAACTTCTCTCCTCCTTCGTTTCTCCCTCACCAAATATTGACATGATTTCAAAAAATCTACAAAGGGCTCAAATTTTCCTTTAGACAAATTCTCAAATGGAAGGTATTTTTAAGAGTATGCTACTTCTTCCCTCCATACGAAATGAGAGCCACATTTATCATGCTAATAGTTCTAATAGTTCAACAGTTTACTAAAAGCTATCTAAATACCTATCAATGTTTAAAAGAAAAACAGGCAAGGCAAAAAGACTTTTAGGAAGCACAGATAAGAACAAAAGCAGCCAGAGCTGGGGTTCCTGCACTGAAGGGGCATGAAATAGGATTCATTCCTCCTAAGCCAGAGCAAGTTAAGGCATCTGTGCAACCACGTTATGTCCTTTGGTGGAAAATAAGGAGAGTGCACAACACTGAAAGAAAAAAAAAAAAAAGGAAACTTGGACATTCCTCCCACAGCAGTTTTAGTGGTGTTTTTTTTCCCTCCTTCTCCTTTTCATCCTGCTATACCTGCTCTCCATCTTACTTCTCTATGGACCATTAGCCTCCTTACCTCTCTTTTTTTCTTTATTTCCCCCCCTTTAATTTATTTTCTGCTACGATCCCACTGTTCACTTTGTGCATTCTAGCACTCTCCTTGTCTTGCACCTTTCTCAGTTGCTCAGGCATCAAGCTCTCTGGGGTAGGAATTGCTGAATACTCTGTGATAAAGAGACAGTTTCCATCAAATTCAAGCTCTTTTCATCTCGAAGGTCTTTTCCATCCATTATGATTCTATGTCTACACGAGTATAGAAGTCCTGCTAGAATTCAATTAAAAACACTTGAGCTTTACATTGCATGTAGACTTTATTTTCAGAAAACTAACACGCTTGCCAGAAATATAAAATCTCCAAAGTTCCTACAGCTTGGAAAAAATGTAACAGATCTGCAAACAATCATGAAATACTGGCAACCAAATCTTTCAGAAAGATATAGGAATAGGAAAGATAGAACTGATATAGACTGCAGACTTGAAATTTGACTGTTAGTGTGGTTTCTCCACCTGACAAAATAAAGAATAGAAATACTAAGTGCACTGCATCTTACCTAGGGCTATAGCAAATACAACATTCCAATAAACTATATTGCTCTGTGCCTTTGAAATTAAAAGGAATTACCATATAGTTATTGCTAATCTTAATACAGTATTTCTAGTGCTAAGGATGCTAAAATGCATTCAGAAAAAAAACATAAATAAAACCAGAATCTGCCCAATCTTGTTTTAAATTCATTTCATTGACCAGTCATTTGACTATAGAAAAGTTTTAGACCTTTAAAGTCAATGCACACACACAGAGTAATTCAGAAAGAGTTTGTCCTTATAATGTCTGTCCTTAGCCAGAATTAAATAGGTTGACATCAGCAAGCAATTAAAAGTATTTAAGAGCATATGTCATTTTCTAGTCTATGATCTCAGAAGTTTAATGTTACAGAACCTAAAGAAAACCTATTTTAGCATGCAGATTTTCAGAGCTATGCCTATGAAGTAAAATGAAATTTATTAAAAAAAAACTTTGAATAAGCCTTCCAATACACCAACTTGAGAAATTCCTCCTAAAAAATATTTAAATCAAAGCTTTCTCTGGTTTATGATTTATTTTTTTTCAACATAACCACTAGCAACAATGTTAGAAGAGCAAATAAAATGTGTGCTATGAAATGCTGTATTTGCACATAGTAATTCTGTAATAACTTGAAGCTATAAGAAAAACAGTGACAATGAGTCTTACAATCCACCTCTTCTACCAATATAAGCAGCAAGATGTTTCACGTTACAAGAAACAAAAAAGCTCTAAGAAAATTAACTTACCCATTCTCTTATAAAAATTCTTATTTCTTTGCAACAGCAGCTTTTGCTATATGAGCGTCTGAAAAAAACAAACAAAACACACAAGTGGCAGAGCTTTCAGTCAGCAGTATGGTCATTTCTTAAGCCAGCTTCAGTTACTAGCTTTATATTGTTATAAACACTCTTAGGGAAAAATATGATGATACACAACATGCTAACAAATACCTAAAACATGAGGTTTTGAAATTCTTCACTGCTCAAAGATCCTCACCAGCTTGCCATATTGTGCTATTTCTAAGCTGAAATTTTAGCTTGCTTTGTAAAGAAACTGTACCCAGAAGCTCTTTAAGGCCCTCGACCATGAAGCCAGAGTTATTCCTCGAGCCAGTGCAGCACGTAGTGCAGAAGGCCCTTATGAGACTGCGCAGCTTGTCTGGAGAGGAAAAGGAGCCAGGGCCAGTTTATGACAATGTGAAGCGGGGAGTGGTTGATGCTCCAGGCTGGGGGAAGGGGCAGGTGGGAGTCCTGGGAAGCTCAAAGGGACATACAAAGCCCTGCCCTTGAAAGAAAACACTTTTCATGTGAAAGTGGTTGAAACAGGTGACCAGAGGGGTTCCTCGGCAGGATTTAAAACCCAGCTGGACAAGATCCTATGCAACAATCCCAGGGCACCCTGCTTCGACTAGGGGTGTTTGACTAAATCTCCAGGAGTCCTTCCTAGTCTCTTCTATTTTGTGATGCTACAGATTCACCCAGGTCTGTTAACTCTCCAGACTGGACTGAGGTGCCACTGTTGCCATTTGCATTTAGTGACAGCACTTACTTTCAAAGTACTCTGCTTAATTTAAGAGATAGGGCATCTTAAACGATGACGTGTTCATTCTATGTATGCACAAGTCTGCCTCTCAGTGAATATAGAGGCAGAATTAGAAACATGCAGCATGGGAATGAAGGATGGCACCCAGCAGATTTTGGAGAACCCACCATATGATGGAGTTAAGAGCCTTTAATACATAGATAAGCATCTGAGAGAGGTAGCAGCACATAAGCATTAACTAGATAATCTACTTTATACATTGAATATAAGTATTCACAGAATAAGTTAATCAGGAATTGCCACAGCTTATATGTTCACGAACAGCTTGCTAAACACAGACTTCCCATGTAAATATATCCTAGGAGGCACTGAAATGAAAGCACATATCTGCAAAACACACCTGGTATGTTCAGGCACGAGACACATTTCTGGACACTGAAATTGCCCTTCTGTTGTAAAGAAAGAAAACTTTGGAACAGAAATCCCATCCAACCCAGTTACTCTTCTAAAACTCCCCTCATGCCAATAGCTACTCTCCAATCATTAACTTAGTGCAAATCACTGGGTGCCAGCAGATCCGGGAAAACTTTACCAGGGACTCTGCTTGGTTTCTGAGCTGACGTCCAGAGCTGAGGTGGGCAGAGAGAGTGCTAAGAATTCCGGCAATCCCTGCCATTGCCTGGAAAAAACAGTGAGCAACAGCAGAGGCATGAGCTGGAATTACCCCTATGGAGAAGGACCCTGGTATGACAGAGTGAGGGACAGAACAGAACGGAGACCACCGAACCCCCCACCTCCCATGTCTGAGGTAAATGTCCGCAACTTAGGCGAGCTGAGGGGAAGTCTGGAAGTTTTCCCTCCAGCACAAACTTTCCAGGGAAAGTTTTAGAGATGCTGTTGAGCAAAAATCAAAGATTCAGCTCTTGAGAAGATGTAGCTCTTTGCTCTTCTCGGTAGCTGTACTTTTCAGCTGCAGTTTGGAGCAGGGTATGTTGATTTATTCCATCTCCTTTTCTCAGGACAATCCCATGTAAATGAATGTGAAATAGCTTGAGTGTTGTTTTTGTTATTTTTCAGGCTTTCACAGGCAGACACTTTGCATGCACAACTAAACTACCTAGGCATGACAGGACACAAAACAACAGTCCTTAACTAGCTGAGGAGAAAAGCGCATCTCCCGCTTACACTGGTTGTCTCCATCTTACAGAAATCTTTTTATAAATACCTCCCTTTCCCACTTACACATGGCAACTCTCCACCTGTACTCTTGCAGGTGCAAAGTTTTTGAACATAAAGCAAACTCAAGAAGGCCCTTTGAGTTCATTTGTGTAAACAGCCACAGAGATCTCCCAATGCGAACTGTGAAATGCCACTGCCATTGTCATTAATTCCACGAGCTCCAAGGAAACTTTGTTCTCCTGCACATTCAGGTACAGTAACAGCACAAAACTGAAGGGATCTTTTCTCCCATTTCAACAGGTTGTGCAAATGGAAATCAAGCATCCTATGGACAAATATGGGTTGCTCAGAAACTGATGGGACACTTTACTATATATATTTTTCACATCAGAAGGTCACTTGTGCAACCCCTTTCTCTAGCCACAAACCTCTTTCGTATGCTCCAAAAGAGTGGCAAAACACCTTATTTTCACAAACAGAATAAAATAACAAAAGAATATATACCATTTTGTGAAAGTAACAGTGACAGGATAAAACATGCCTGCTTTCAATATAAATAATACCATTAACTACAGGAAGGGATAAAGACAGGCTAGTTAGTGGGCATGGGAGTACATTAACACCTGCCAAAGTGAAGGTATAGCTTGAAGGGACTAATACCTTAAAGCTGGGAAACTGAAATAATTCCTGAACCAAAACCTTAGAGCTGTCAAAAAGTTGCAAATCTAATGAGCATTTTAATTAAATGAAATGGAATGTGCTATCATATGATTAGAAAGAAAAAAATATAGCAGTTATACCCACGGGTCCAGTGGTCTGAATTCAAGTGTATGAAATATAAATGAAAACACGATAAGAATGCAGTAAGGGTTAGCAGAGTTATGACACGCTAGACCAAACCAGTATCTATAAAAGGAACCAGTCATTTCCTTTATAATGGCAGCTAGATGTAATCTGGACTCAGTAACTGAACTTAAATAAATAGGAGGAGAATCTTAAAACAAAAAAATATATTTTTTAAAGCAATGCCACACAACAGTGCAAAAATGAAACAATGGGGATGGAAAATACTAGCGAAGTTCCTCCAAAAATGATATCCAACTTATTTTTTTTACAATGCTACCAAAAGAAGATGGGAGAAATGTGGAAAGCAACACAAACAGAACACAGTATTCATAATAAACAAGCAAACAATATTGAAAAATAACACACTAGAAGCTAGATGAAATGAAATCATATGAAATGCAAGAGCCTACAGGTAGGGACTAATGAGTTTCTTTTATGCTATCAGAGCCTGAAATTTTTAGCCATCCTACGGTCAACTATAAACTGATGCAGCTCCAGAGAGGGGGGAAAAAAAAAAAAAAAAAAGTAAATTAACTTTTCCCCCTAAACTTAGGGAAATATCATTTGGGCAACAACTGGGCTGGGGTACCACGTACAATTCTAATTACCTGTCTTCAGGGATAAGAAGTTCAAATTCAAGGGATTACAGAAAGGAGGAACTGACATGACCAAACAGCTTGTTGCATGAAAAAAAAAAAAAAAAAAAAAAAAGTCTTGCTTACTCATCAAAATAAAGCTGGAAAGAATATAAATATAACTTATTATAAGGATAAATATCAAAGTGGAAGGAGCGCACCAACATTATTCCTCTGTTTAAGTCCAACAAAAACATAAACTAGCAAATTACAAATCAATATTGCTATTCCAGAATCTGAGTCCAGGTGAATGCAAAATGTAACTGTAATGCTAAAAAATTAAAAAAAAATGCAGAAAGCCTACCTAGTTTTAAGAAAAATATATGCATATATTCCATTGTATGAGGCATTTGTTGTGTAAAGAAGGGACTGAGTTTGGTTTTACTCAATTTCTATTCTAGCACAACAAAGAATGTATAATTTCAGAACAAATATAAAACAAGATTCATGAGTAGTATCAGCAAGATAGATTTCATCAGCCTACAGACAGTGGAGAACACAGAACGATCACAGGGCTCAATGTAAAAACAGGAGAGAGAAGGAAAGGACGAAACAGGAAAGCTGGGCAAACAGAAAATCAGAAAAGCAGCAACAACTTGTAAGCATCTCTTGGCTTCTCTACTGGACCTAGAGGTCTTGAATTAGCTTAGTATTTACTGCATTAGAAATGGTTCTTTTGTGAAAAGTATCTTCATACCAGCAACTATGCCGAAGTGGACTGAGAGAGCATTAACATGATCCCACATAAGCCACAGCCTCCTCTCCTCAGTAGACTATATTATTAGCTTATGAGTTTATAAAAAGGTAAATGGAATAAACACCCTGAAAAGCTGGTACAAAAACAAACATGCAGCTGCACATTTGACTTTTTTTTTTTTTTCTTCATAGAAATCTGATTTGTTACTCAACATCTTAAAGAAGAAAATACAAATCCACAGAGAAAATAAATTAGGACGGGAGTAACAGCAGGCGAATGATGAAGAGATCCCTGCCTTGCACACGTTACAGCTGGAAAAGGCATGGGAAGGAATTCTTTACGCACAGAAATACCAACCCACACACTGTGTTTTTAAGAGATTGGCAAATAGGTTTTAAGCATTAAATGATGGATTAGGAACAAGAAACTTGAGTCAAAGAGCACATCCTCTTACCAGAATTTTTTTTCTTGGGATGCATTTTGTAATACTGCAAAACACCTCATTATGTTTTCCTTCTGTATACTGAAAATGATGCAGAGGATGTTTGTCAAGGCAATATGAAGAAAACATTTGGTAAGATTTATGAAGGTGGCTAATACCTACCTGTATTTTAGGTACTACATTTCATAGCTGTTTTTGTCGGACTTCACTGAAATCACACTAATGCAAGATCAGTCTAAGCTTCCTGAACATGAGAAGAGATCCACACAAAGAATCACTAATTCTTATTCAAAGTATATTTTCTATTCCCCTTCAAGAAGCTTACATGGCGTTAAGAATTTAGACAGCTCTTCTTCTTGCCTTCTCTCTCTCTCTCTCTCTCTCTCTATATATATATATATGGCATTCTTGTTTTCCTGCATGTCTTCTTAATACAATATAAAAAAGGGGAGGAAAAAAAAAAAAAAAAAAAGCTAAAACTGCCTTAATTAAGAGAAAGATTGCACAAAAAAAAAGTTCCATCAAAGATAAATAAAATAAAAAGCAGTATTTAGCACAGAAGAGAGAACTTTCAAAAATATTTTTAAAAATATGTATAAAAAAAGGAAGCTGCTGCTGTAAGACACAAAATTTTGGCGAGAAGTTAGAGAACTGAAACCTTTCACAAGTCGCTAGAATATTTGCATCTACAATGTAAAATTCAGGTACATATCCTAAAAAGTGATTATTAACCTCACAAGTTCTTCTTGTACACATGCTCAGTATTTTGTTCTCATTTCCACAACTTAAAGAGTAAATACTATAGCAGAGCAAATGTGACTCCTTCCCTGCTTCTCCAGAGCATGAAGTGTGAGGGATAATGTCATGGACATGCTTCCTTCCTGCCTTATTCCCCACGTTGAGGTCTTGTCTCTATCCAGATTTGCAGCATGACATTTCCTTACACACCTTGTATGTCTATAGATTGGAATATACATCACTTGGGGGGCATGTGATAATTTAACCAAGCACATGCAACCACTGTATAGAGTCCAGATCTATGCTGCTTTATTTTAACTAAGCGCAAGCAAGTTAAATCTACACAAACATTTGCAAACACTCAGAGGCTTTGATCCCACAGAAAACTTAAAAGAGTTTTTGATTCTGGTCCAGGGCAACTCAATGACTTCCATTCTCTAGCTTTGCAGCATACACATGGCTTTTGTGCACTTCAGCTCGGGATCCTTCTTGTGTCTTCTGTGTGTTTTGATTTTTTTTTTTTGAAAATGTGAGGCAAATAACTCAAACGCCTTCACAATTCCTAGTTTAAAAATCAAGTGTGAGTTTGCAGGATGCTGTTCGTATGTTAGTGAGGGTTCATTTATAAGCAAATGCTGTCATGTGTTAAAAGCATCAGACCTCTTCTCAGTCCCAAGGCTACCATGTCCTAGTGCTGTTCTAGACTTACACCTAGAATCCGGCTTGTTTAAACATAGCACACTTCAGTTGAGCACTCATTGCCCAGGGCATGCTAGGAAACACTGAAAATAAGGACTGTAGTTAATTTTATAAATTTACAATAAATTTTATAAATTTACAGGGTGATTTCCAAACCAGCTGCCTTAGTATTCCATAAACACCAATCCTCAAGTTGAAGCATTCAGGCAGATTGCACTGTGTGCGTGTGAAGTACTGAAGATGTCACTATGCTCAAGATTTTCTTTTTTTCTTAGGAAACTTTCTTTCTCAGTAACTCCTTTATTGATTTTTTTCCCCAACTTACAACAGAAGCCTTGATTGCAGGCTTTACTAAGCCTTGAATAATTCTTGCCATATAGCCAGTGTATTCCATAGGATTTTCCCTCTCATTACAAATATACATCAAAATCTAAATTATCCCTTAATGAAGATAACTAGATTATGAACTGTGAAATCCTCCCTGATATGAAAAATTTTGTCAAAGCCCAACATCAAAAAAAGAAAAGCACTAAGGAAAATAGTCAAGCTTCTCTTGCAGTACATACACAGAACTGCAAAAAGAAGTAGAACATCTGGGGCTAGTTAAGCTCCCAAAAGATACTAAACTGCCCCCACACAAAGCATAAGTGACATTCATATGAACACAAAATAGGGATCTGAACAATCTGAAGGTGGGAATGAGAGGAAGGAAGAGGTATTTGAGAAAACCAGCGGGATCTCCTTCCTCACTGCCCTATAACACAGTGACCAACATTAAGTCCCCATATGAAGTTTCAGGAAAGTAGCTACATCTGCTCATCACCTATCACAGTGAAAGAGAAAAGCTCAAATAACTTGTTGATATAGCAAAAGAAAAAAAAATGCAAAAGTGCTGAAAGTTTCTAAAGCACATCTGTCCTGAAAACACCATTCATGTTAACTCTATGGACATAAATACCAAGGAATCTTTATGGGGAAAGTTTTATTTACATAACTTTAACCTATTAGAAAGCTGGTGTGAAGACACAGTGTGTAACATGTTCAGAGAGGAGAGCTGCTGCACTGCAGGGAATTATCACTTTCCAGATGATGCTCTGGTTATCAAAGAGGATTTCTCTACAAACATTCTGGGTTTTTACCTACTATACTAACAGTAAAAAAA
>VZSV01000016.1:2973451-3005370 GCA_013398735.1 Nothocercus julius
CCACCATGACGCCCAGGTCCCTCTCTGCAGAGCTGCTCTCCAGAAGAATCTCCCTGCTTTATTTTAGTTTCATTACCTGTTTCACTATATAATAGTAAACAATAATACTTTTAAATTAAGTATTAAGTAAATAATACTTTAAGCCAAATTTGTCCTTTTTGAAGCACAGCTCTGAAACATAACGTGTTGATTTTTATAGAGAGTTTGTGTCCCATTGAAGAACAGCTAAAGTCTGTGTGTGATGTACGGACCCTGGAGAGCTGTCAGGAAAACTGTGATTTTTGAAGTCAGGCTTAAAAGCGAAATATTAGATGGTACTTGATTAGGTGGTACAATTCTTGTCTGTAGAAATACTTACAAATACCAAAACGAATTCTCTAATCTTATTAAACTTTGAAGATTTTTCTTTCGTTATGAATTATTACATTTATTAGCTCAGCAGTTGGTTCTTACAAGTACTTTTAATCAAATTATCCTCATCTTTCTTAACTAGTCTGTGTACTCTTTTTTTTCTGGGTACTAGCAGTTGAGTTTGCTGAGTATTTCTATTCCTTGAGTTATCATTTGAGTTAAATAAGTTTGTGCTTCTGAAAGCCAATTTTTAATTTTTTGCTACCTCTTCTTTAATATGTGTAAAATATTCCCTTAGTATACGCACACGTTATGTGAATAAACTCTAGGAGTGCTTTTAGATGCTATGTCTAATTGAAAAATTAGAATGTTATATTTGTAGCATGTACTTTTTACTGGATTTCTGGCTTTCCATAAAACTGAATACCTATGTCTTGCATATATTGCTGCTTTTTCACTTTCAGCAAATACAATTTTTGATCGATAAAGAGCTTGTGGACTTATGTATAAATCAGGAAGGTAACTCATGAGAAATAATTCAATTAGTACAAGTTTCCATATTTTTATTATATTAAAAAAACTGTAATTTTATTTTCTCTCAATTAGATGGGGATTGTGTTTTCTTAGATGAGACATTGAACTTTTTTTTTATCTATTTCCATGGTTGGGACTAGCAATATTGCTGATTTAATGGAGTGAGAGCTGACCCAGTTTAGTCCACAGAGCTGATATAACAGAAAAATGGAAAATAGATTTTTGTGCGTGTGGTTGTGTGTTGCGCTGACAGTCAAAAACAAAGGAGTCTAATTCCAGAAGTGCTTGAAATAATTTTTGTTTTATTGTTTCAGACCTGAGGAGCAAAATCTGCTGTCTTTCAACATAGTCCTACCCTAAGTTAAAATCAGACTCTTAATCTGCCTTCAGTTATGACAGGGAGATTATGTTTTCCTATGAAAATCTCTCTGTCACAATTTGACAGCTTTTGTTATTAACTGCATCCTGTTCCTACCCTTCTGGCCACACGCCTGTGCACTGGGCTGCCAAACTATCCAGTGCTTGGGCTTGCTAATTGCACAGGGCAAAGTTTTCCCCCAACCATTCCCGGGCAAAGCATGAGAACGGGCCAAAGAGAAGTGAAGAAGGGGGAGATCAGGCTCATCAGCAGCCATTTTCCGTATTTCTAAACTGTTTTTCACAAAGAGTATCACTATGCTGGCTTTGAAGACTGTACCTGTCAGTACAGAACATGAGTGTCTCCAGTCAATAACATATCAGATGGCTGCATAAATTCCCATCCGTGCTTACATTTGGAAATATGTCATCTAATTAGACTCCTCCGCAGTACCAGAAGGTCCTTAAAGTGGGGTGGGCTTGATATGACATTCATTTTGAGAACTTGTGAAAAGTATTGGCTAACATTTGAATGAGAGATTGCCCTTGTTTTTCATCATTTGAATGGAGATTTTCTCTGCTTTATTTTGCATGGGGAACTTTGTGAGCCTTTGAAATTATGCCTTAACAAATGTTACGTCTGATGAGTCAACAAAACTTGCCTTTAACGTGTTTCTGGTAATCTTATTTTTAGTTTCTCCCACTTCCCTATTTTACGCAGTTTTCTCTTTCATTTTTCACCCGTGACTTGAGCTACAGTGTCTGGACAAAATGTAACAACAAAGGCAGAAATTCTTTTTCTTCACAAATTAACAATGATAAAAGTGGTAGAGCTACAGTTAGATTAATTAAGATTGCAGAGAATTTGACAGAATAGCTGAATATTCCTTGAAGCTATGTGACTGAGGATGAGTCTGCTTATTTTTTTGTTCCTCTTTTGCCGAAACGCAGCATTCCGTCCAATAGTATAAAACCAAGAAAAGTAAATATGTTCCAAATTTTTCTTTTCATTTTGTTCACCGCTGGAAACAGTGAATTGCTTTGTAACTCACCAGATCTAGAAATATCGTATACCTTTTGTGGTAAGTAAAAGATGGCTTATTTTTTCCTTATATGGTGTTTGCACAACAGCTATTGTAGCCTGAGGAAATGTGATCTTTCTCATTTGTTTCTTTGATGAATACAGAAAAAAAAAAGAAAATTGGTTGGAAATTAGAGTGTATTTCTGTTATTATTACCATGTTATAGAAATTACATTGCATTGGCTTAAGTAGTACACAAGGCTGGTTGCATCACCTATGAAAAAAAGAGAGGTTTACTACTAAGTAAAGCAATCATAATTTGGTTTATGTAAAAATTAAAAGGTAAGAGATTTAAACTTGGTCTGTGAGTACCATATTGCCTAAATGATGCACATGGATTTACCAAAACGTTTGAATCAATAGCTTCAGGCATATGGGAAAAAGAAAGGCCTAATACGAGATTCTGTTGGGTTAGTGAATCTTTTGTGCTCTGGGACAACACTGTGTGTCACCTCTTCATTTGCCATGTCTGTGTTATAGGTTGTTGGATCTATCTAGTTTCCTACTGATTTTTTCTTTTTTTCATGAATTTTGCAATAACTAAGCCCTGATGTTAGGAGTCCTCTCAAGCAGAGGTCTGTTTAAGGGTGCCCATGGGAGCTCAGCAGCAAGAAGGTGGGCTTTTGAGGAGCTATCTCACAAGGAAAGACCATGTCTTTTAAAAATCTGTGGGCATTACCAGCGTATATCACTTGTAAAATAGCTATATAAATTAAGGCACAAGATAAATAAATAGCTATATAAATTGAGGTCCATTTTATGTGCTTTGCCTTGCATTAATGCTCACTCTTTAAATTTAACAAGTGTGAAACGTTGCTATCCCTAAGCTTGCAAATTGAGCCTTCAAGACCAGAGTGAGTTATGTTTGCCCTTTCTCTGTCATATTTTCCCACACTTTTGTTTCTATCATAAGAAAATGGTTGCTGATTACTGACACTTTATCAATTTCCCTTTGCACAACCCTTGCTTTAGCCCCAAAATACAAGGCAGCACTTCTCTATTCAAGTCGACATGACACCGCTTTTGCTACCCGAGGTGAGCAGCAGCTTAGCATGCAGGTACATCCACCTCCCACCCTATCTGCAAGCCCATGGTGTATAACAGGAACACACTTGGAAAAGAAGATGCAGCAAGTTCTAGAATTAGGATAAAAGTACTGAATGGAATTCCTTCCAAAGCCTGGCAATGAATGATGGTTTTTAAATAAAATACCAGATAACGGGCTCTGAATTTGATTAGATACGGAGCATCTAATGCTGAGATGTGCTTTGTGTGTGATATACAACGTTAAGGGGCTCAGTCATAAAGCAAATATAGTCACATTTAGTTTTATTTTGGGAAATAAACTGGTCCATTAAAATCATGTTTACCTGTTGTTAGCAGGCTTCTACAATTTCCATGATTAGTATAAGAAGGGATATTTTCATCAGAGGACCATGCTTACATAAGGCCAATAAAAACATGTGTCTTCAAATAGAAACAAAGGTACTATTGCCTCCACTTGTTTGTGTGCAAAATATCAACCTAACAATTGTCTTTTCTTACAACTTAATCTCAACTTAATATGATTTTACTTTTGAATTCTAATCACATGAATAACTAGAAATATAATCTACTGCTTGCTACACATATTTTGTATTATATAATTTTGCAGTACATGCCTTATATTAAATAAGTACTTAAAATATATGTGTTTATATAAAATAAGCGTGTATACTTTTATTATTTTACTGCAGACGTCTATTCACACTAAATATATGAAATGCTTGTTTGTCCTGTAGATGCTACACTTCATACCTTCGTGTTTAATATAACACCTTGCACCATGGTGAATAAACCAGTCTGGAATGTTGTTCTTACCTGGATTCCACGTAAGTCTCTTTTTTTCCAGAGAATTATATTCTATAAATGTAAAAACAAAAATATGATACAAGCAAAAACCTAACACTTCTTTCAAAGTGTTAAACAACTTAGGAGAGCACTTTCAGAGACTGCATAAGGAATTGGTAATGCAATGGACAAAAAAATATGTGATTTCTAAAACATTTGTGGAAATCAGTGCGCGTGAGTTTGTCTTGAGCAGTTATCAGAACTCTGCATGCCGACCGCACTGTGCTTGGAAACTGGAGGCAGCTCAGGTACATGTGTATTTGTCCAGAAGAAGCAGACGAGGTTTGTGGCAAACAAGCTCTTCTGATCTGGGTCTTTTTGGGGAGAGATAATACCCTTTGACTATCCAGGTGTGGCAGGACTTCTGCTAAGGATACGCATATTCCATAGGCTGGAATAGGCGGTAATGGGTTATGTAGGGAAATCCAACTTTAAACTTATATTTAAATCTGCAGGATCATAATCTTCACCTTCTGAGTGAAAACTTTGGTGCTGGGGTAGGTTTGTTTCCCTAGAGAGATGCCTTTGTGGTGGTTATCAGGTGCCAAATGGTTTGTAATTCATCGTTAAAACTGCAGGAGTTGTGTCTCCTGCAGTTCACCTTGGAGCATTTATTTGGATTATCTGTGGCGCTAAGGAAAAACTGTTATTTTTATTGAAGAAGTTAAAACAAAATAATTTTGAATTTTTTTCATTGATATATTTTTGAATGCTTTTTGTTTAAGAACAGGTTTTGATTTTCTGGAAATAACATAACGTTACTTCTGTTAGTGTTGCGGGGGGATATTTTTTTTTTTTTTTAAATATATATTTTTATCTAAGTAGCATGTTTGTGTTTGTGTATATGTTTTCCTCATTACCTGTTACCTTTTTCTTTTTTGCAATGTCTTAACTAGGAAGTGACATCAACTTCTTGAAGATTGTCTTTAAAGTCTGGTTTGATGGTGCCAGAGCATTAGACTGGAAAGAAGTTCTTTGTAGAGGAGCTGATGATGAATATGCTGCTTGTGGAGTGTTGAAAGGGGGTCAGTGTAAATAATACACAGTATTATTATATCTTGCCTTGCAGACTGCCTCCATAAAAAAGTTTATAAATACTTACCCCTGGGCAGATTTCTTAAGTGACTATTTCATTAACCCCTGGAGATAGATTTTTCTCTCCAAATTTTACACCAATTCACATAGCTTGACAGGAAAACCTAGAAAAGCTCCATCAAGGCTAGAGCCCTTCAGATGCTACAGGTGCTACAGAGCCCTCTGCAACCGGTCCATCTTAGCTGCAGACCAGCGGAGTTACTTTTGGCTCCGAAAAGCAGCAGCTTAAGCTACAGAGAGACCTCATGGTTCATCAAGCTAAGGGAGGCTTTGAGGACAAGGGGACTTGCCACAGCTGAAACTCAGATTGCCTCTAGCTTTAGTTGAGCCACATGGACCAGTTATGTGAATCCTGTGCTCCTGGCTTAGGTAACATAATTCAGAGCAAGCAGTTCTCCAATGTCAGAACTCTGTTAAACACAGAATCTCCAAATTCTGTTCTTTTAATGGTTTTTGTGTGGTTTCCACCTCTGTACAGTAGGTTTAATAATACTGTTTACCTCATTATCACAATTTTATTGTTAATATCTCTAAAATGCCATGGACTTTTTTTTTTTTTTTTTTGTGTGTGTGTGTGTGTGTGTGTTTGACTGGACTGGACTTTTGTATTTGACACAAACCTGAGAGGAGCCAGGGACATTACAAATCTCCAGAACACAGTTCATTTAAGTAAGTGGCTAGAGGCTGCTTTAAAGATGTTTTCTACGCAGGTATCTAATGCTTTCTCTTATTAGAGAAGAATCGATCCTGTCATGCGGACTAATTGATATTAATGTGACACAAGTTTAGAAACAGAATTCATGATATCAGACTACAAGCTAAAAAGACCAAGGCGGAGGTCATAGTATAAAGTCCATGTTTTCCCTGTTTTTTTAGATTAGCTGCTTAACTGTGCTTGCCTGCCACTTCCTCATGGGACTCTGCCAGCCCAAGCACTAAACTTAACCTTCATTGTAAACTGGAAACTCTTGCAAGTTCCTATGACAAGTCAAGTTATTGGAGGTATCGGTTGCATGGGTCTGTAGGAGATGTTGCAGTAGCATTAGCATTGTGCTTAATTTTTACTTCCTCACATGTGTTTAGACAAATAGATGGAGCTCTGGGAGAAGAAATAGCTAAAGGCTTTATAATTTGGAAGAGTACTGGGGTTGTTACTGAGAGGTATGGAGCATTGTTTTGAAGTTATTCAGGAAGTTTGACTGATGGCTTTGTGATTATGTAACCATTTCTATGATGATGATCCCTATTTTACAGAAACATTTGCAACAACATTTGATATTAAAGGTGCAAGAACGATGTTTCCACAGGTACTTTCCAACATTTTATATAAAGAGATAACAATAGTAAAATAATGTACTTGTATGTGTGTATTTTCTGGAAAGAGATGTTCACCCAAACTGTAGAAAACAGCAAGAGGAAATGTGAGGAAACTTTCTTATGCTGGAACTAATGACTCAAGAAATGTGGTGGATCTGAAAGGATAGATGTGTTCAGCTTATTCCTCTATGCACAGCTTTCCATAAACTTTATTTTGCAATAGAAAAAAAAAAAGTATTAGTTAATGTCACACTAATTATTCTGTTTGTGTGGTAAATTATTGTGTTTGCTTTAGCCAGTGGGGTAAATCCATCCATACTCTTTCCTCCTATTCAATTCGTTCTCTTAAGTTCTCCTCACGCTCACTGTTCCTCCCAGAAGCCTTTTGCAGAGATTTGAAGAGGGATAGCAACTTTAGAAAGTAAAAAGGCTGTCCCAGTGTTGAACCAGGAGCAGCAGCAGTCCTCAAGTTAGCCCAGCCTCATCCAAACGCTGCCTAATCAGCCCGAATCTTCCCAAGACCCTGACACTAGCCTTAGCATCACTAACCAGACATGCCTATTCATTCCCACAAATGTCACTAAGGAGCTCCTAGTGGCACAAAATGTCCAGCGTCCCCTTCCTAGCCCTTAATTTAAAGTTCATGGGCCTGCAGCAGGACTGAACTCCAGCCCAGCATCCCTTCTAGCCCCAGAGCTGTTGGTAGACAGGAACCTCCCCTGCCAAAGGTCCTCTGATACTTGAGGTGCTTATCTGTGCTTGCCTGACTCTTCTTTATGGGACTCCACCAGCCCAAGTCCTAAGCCTAACCAGAGCCTTTACTGGAAACTCTTGCAAGCCTTCCAGTCTTTGCATTAGTCCTGAGAGCCCTTCTGATCTCCAATGCTCATCCTCAGCTTGTCATATCAGAAGAGGAAGATGTCAAAGCAGTAGGGTGAGATCTGAGTTCAGTATTGGCCACCATCCTAATTTTTGTCCTAGTGCTCCCGAGAGTCTCCTGTCTATACTAAGGTATGGAGATAAAATAGGTAGGCAGAAAAGACTTATATCTAGGATTATGTTGCTCTGTGGATCAGACTGCTGGATGTAGAGGAGCAAAATCCTAGGTTTGGAAGGAAAGCTGAGCTAACGTGAGGACTATCATTGGCTTCTTTGGCGTCTACTATGAGAAAGCATGGCAGTGTTAGAGCTGGAGCCCTGGCTAACACTGCAGCAAGCAGGATCCTGCTTGCCAGGGAGCAGCCCGAGGGTGCTACTCCACAAGGGAGGGTCACAGCCAGGCTGGCAGGGCCATGCTGGCCCCAGCAGGACACCTCCCACCGTGAGAGCAAGAAGAGCAAGGCAAGGCAGGTGACAGTGACCAGGCTCAGCCTCAGCCACAGACAACTCTGTAATCATGAGACAGGTCCAAGGCCAAAGCAAAAGTCAGACCAGGGTAGGGAAAGGACGAGGCCAGGCACAGGCAAACCTGCAACGTAACCTGAGTAAGAGCAAGACCAGGGGCAAGGGCTGGAGCTTAAATGCGGCTGCCGAGCAAGGCGGGGAAGGTCCAGCCAAGGCGCCTCACAGCCCCTTCAGCCACAGCTGATCCAAGATCATGGGCTGTGCTGCGGCAGAGCTGGCCCTGGGCACGGGCAGCCAAAGCTCTAGGACGGGAGGAAGAAATTGCAGACTCGATGGGTGGACTCAAGGGCGTAAGAACATGGTTTAGGCCTGGGCCAAAAGGACCTTGTACTTGCTTCAGTGGCTGGATTTGGAAGGAAGCGGTGGGCTACCCCAGGACAGCTGCTGGCAACATCACCTGGTTTCACCAGGCCTGGGACTAACAAGGGCCAAAGCAAGAGCTACCTCTAGAATTAGGGTTAGAACCTAGGCCCTTAGGGCAGCACGCCAACGCCTTCACTCTGTCTAACATATTTTGCTTTCCTCCCACACTCCTCTCTCTGGTACACTTCATCCTCATCATGACACCGTGTCCAAACTCAGCATATATTTTATGCCACCGGTAATACTGTGAGGTTGTTTTAGCTTTTATTGAGCAGATATTCAATCTACTCGCATCATACAGTCACTAAAACGAACCGATTTGGTAAATGCCGCTGAGGCTGAATGGAAATTACAAATATCCAGTACCTGATTATGGCTGAGAACAACAGAATAGACTGACTAACACACCAAACACTATTACAAGCCTGACCAGAAGCTGTGCAGCAGGTAGCCTGGAGGATTCTTCTAGGATTGCCATAAAATACAGGGACTGTGGCTGCAATTACCTGTGGCATATACATATATGTGGGAGTAAGAAGGTTGCATAAAGTCAGCAAAAAGCAAGAAAAAAAAGCATTGGTATGTCTCAGTCCCTGCTGGATGCAAACTATAAGGGCTAGTGAGGTAATACTGCCTCACAGCAAGAACAACAAAACAAAAAAGCAGCATGGTTGACCATTGCTGCAGAACAGAGCTGGTCTGTCAGCTCAGTTAATTCCTCTTTGTGTGTCTATTTTGTCAGCTGGAGCAGCAATCCCAAGTCAGAACCATTAATCAAGAGGCCAGTTCTGAAAGGGGGAGCCTTGGGAGCACAGGCCTCCTTGGTTTGGGAGAGAGCTCTGAGAAGTATAAGCCAGATCACAGCCTACGGTGACTAGTGCTGGGGCTGAGAAAAGGATATTATGCAGTATTTTTTTTTGTGCATATGTATTTGGATATATTCCTCTCTGATGGGAATCTTTGTTTTTCCATCCTAACAAAAATAACATGAACTGTGCTAACTAGCTGCTTGGCCAGAAAGCGGTAGCGTTATACACTGATTTTGTTTTTTTTTTTCTGCTTGCTTTTAGGGAACATATACAGTTATTATACAAGGATTCTCTGATGATTTTGAGAAGAATATGCTCATATGCCTAAATTTCACCATAATAGTAAAACAAGAAGCTCTCTGAATGTGACAAATGTTACAGATAATTCCTGAACACAGAGATCCCTTCTGCGAGCAATCGGAACCTGATCTATGAAATAATAAGCACACTAATTATCCGGGGATAGAATACAGCATGTACTGTATGGAAGCCTACATGATGGATTGTCTTATCCATTTATAGCACTGCTGTAATCAGATGCTCAGGCAATGTGCACAAAATCTCTGGGAATCAGGCCCGCTGACTAATCCCACGAGTGATTCTGAATGGATGTGGGATTAATAACTGCATTTCTCTGCTGTGCCTAGAGTTATGAAAAAGCTGAGTATTTCAGAATGCACTGAACTATAACACAAGAATTTTTGAAGTGATGAGCTGCAAGATTTAGGTATTTTCCATTACTCAGTTTAAAACATGACAGCACTTGAATCTAGAGGCCTCGTTTTCCTATTAACAATCAAACTTGATTGTATGACCAACTCGTGAAACAGCTTTCATGCTCTTGTTATTTTCTGATTATCTCAAAGCGCTTCCTAATCTTCTCCTCTGTTTCCACCACAGTGAAAGAAAAGAGTAACAACGTGTTATCTGCTATTAGCTAATGTAAATAAAATCCAAATCTTACCACATATGCTGCTTCAGTACGACTGAATTAAGCTGCGCAGAGCGACAGCCTCAACCACACATGCCTGGATTCTGTGATGCTGCATCAGTGCTGAAGTTGTCAGTGACTGCGCTGGTCACTAGGGTGTGCCGCACCCAACAGTTTACTCCAAAACCTGGGGGGAAAAAAATGAAAACAACCGAATATGCCAACATACCAACCAACCCTCTTCCAGACTACTAAATACACATCCAATCATGCAAATTAATAGAAATAAAAATGTTACGTTCACTTCAACAGAGTCATTCTTCGAGTACCAGAAAAAAAGCCAAAATACCCCATATCGAACAAGACAGGTAGACACTTGATTTTAGGTACTTATTTTAAAAGCTGGCTTCACTGTAACTATGATTTGGCAAAATCATCAATAGTCAATAAAAATATGAGAATTGTGTTATGGTAGGACACAAGCAGCCAAAAATACATCAAAGTGGTAAAGGCAAAGCTTACGTTCAGCCTGCACACCCTTATGGCAGTGCCCTATTACAGACCATTACCCCTTTTTAAATTTAAATGACTTGTAGTCATTTTCCTCCAAATCTAAAGCATCAATCAAAATCATTGAGGAAGCCTGTTAATTATTTTCTACTTTCCTCCTTCTACTCTGTTCATTTGAAATAGTATTACTGTGTATAATGGTATGTTGTCCCCTTGTACCCATTTTGCAAAAATGACCAGAAAAACACAAGTAGCCTTCTCAACATTTTTTTTTTCCCAAAGTGTTCTGACTTCTGTGTTGCTCTGACTCTTTTTGGAAGGTAGAAGAAACAGTTAAAATGATATTTTCTGTAAGTACCAAGTCCCTACTTTAAGTATGAAGAACAAAAATAACAACTAGTGGCAAGCATTTGTATTCAATGGGTCCACATTTTTGGTAGTCTTCCTTTTGTTGCTGACGTGCTTAAAGAAGCCCTTCTTGCTGTTCTTGACACACCTCACCAGATTCAATTCCAAACGACCTCTCCCATCCCTGCATACTTGGATGATGTCCCCATATTCCTCCCCAGTGGTGTGTCCCTGTTTCCACCTTTTGTACAATTTTTCCCCTCTCTGTTTGAGCTCTGCCGGGCGTTCCTGGGCCATCCATGCAGATCTCCTGCCCGCCTTTCTCATCTTCTTGCTCATTGAGATGCACCGTAACACAGAAGCACATTGCTGAGCAGAGCACAAGAGGCACAATTTTATAAAGCAAAGGCCTGTCAAAGAGCTCGAGCTTTGCCCTGCACACGATCAAAGGTGTCCATTTACTGCAGCACTGGTGCCTTCTTTAGTACACGTGCAAGAGAAGACAGAAATTATTTTCTAAAATGTAATATCATGCAAATTGATTACCTTGAAAGATCGTGATACCATGGAGTGGGTGGTTGAGCTGAAAGCAGAGCATTGCTCTGCACATCTTTGTGCCAGGACAGAGAGACAGAGCTTTTTCAAAGCTTTTTTTTTTTTTTTTTTTCCCTGTTTTACTGTGGTCTGTAGTTGACAGAAGTTGTTATTCAATTTACTTCTTTTTCAAGACTGTCAGAGCACAAACTCAGGCCTCTGCAACAAAGATTAATCTCTTTAGGATGAAGTGAATTGCTCGGACACAGCAAAGACCAACGTGAATTTTTCCCTTTTCTTGAAATGATTAGGTCAATAAACTTTCCTTTTTTTGATTTTTTTTTTTAACGTCTTCATTTCCTGTGATAGAATTTGGATGGTATCAATGAGCTAAACTATTCACAGAGTATTTCTGGCTTAAAATAATGGAAACTACAGATTCTGAGATATGAGTGCATTGCCAAGAATTCCAGTTACCTCTGCAAATTCCCCTACAAAACTAAGTAAATCAAGGGATGACTAATATA
This sequence comes from Nothocercus julius, assembly GCA_013398735.1. Lineage (NCBI taxonomy): Eukaryota > Metazoa > Chordata > Aves > Tinamiformes > Tinamidae > Nothocercus > Nothocercus julius. The sequence goes on from VZSV01000016.1 coordinate 2,985,504, forward strand.
AAACATATTTATCTGAATCTAATATTTAAAATCATCACAAATATCTCTCTTCTCTTCCTTGTTACTGTTGTTCCTAAGCAGGATTTGCTGCAGATGGAAAAATAGCTTTTCTTCACCCCCTCACCCTCTGTCACCAAGCAGTTCCTCTAAAATGTGTTTTTCAATAAGCATGCACACTTTTTGAATTGTGTATCAAGATTTCAATTGATAAAAGCAGTGAAACTTAAGCAATTGAATATGAGAGAAACCCTGCTGACCACAAAACCATACAGCTATGCTGGCTCAAACCGTAACATCATTTGGGCTAGACACAAAAAAACTTCCACATAATTTGGGTATTTTCATAACATATTTTCTTATTCTGGATGTATACGGTAAGATATAAGCAATCATTTAGTTACCAGCCAGCTTAGCTGGTAAAAAAACACATATGTTCATATTGAAATAAAGGCATTGGAAACTCCAGAAAGTAGGTCCAGGCACGCAATGTGGCTTGTGGATCCTAGACACGCACTGCATGTCTGCTGTAGATCAATATGTCCATAACCTGTTCTTTCAAGCAAAGAGAGACTTCATATACACGTATTTAACACACACATATGTGTATGTGTCTGTGTGTGTGTGTGTACATATATATATGTGTGATAGTGTACATATATATCTTTATAAAATAGATAGATATTCTTGGCTACCCAGCTTATAACAGTTTCTCATACCTTCCTTTTGCAAAGTGTATATATATATATATGTACATATATTTTCCTTAGGCGTTTGCAGAATGTCTGTATTAGCGGAATGTGTGGTGTTTTTGGTTTATTTTTTTTTACTGACATAAGTATACTAGCAAAACTTTTGGCAGTAAAACCATCCTTTTGCTCACTGGACAGAAGAGTCATTGATCCTGAATATTAAGATTTCCTGTTTTCCTGTCCCATACAAAACCTTTGCGTACAACAAAGTAGATTTTCCAAATTTGTAACTTCTGTTAACCAGGGTCATCTGCTGTTTTTTTTTTTTTTTTTGGTCTTTTTTTGATCTTTCCTTAAGAAATACCGCCGTATAGATTGTGATGTTGGATTAATTCGTATATGTATTGTGTTTAGGTAGATTTGATTTAGTCCTTTCACTATATTACTTTTTTTTTTTTTTTTTTTTGGTATTTCAATAGAGTAATATTGTTTAACAATATCAGTAATGCAACTTAAAGAAAACTTACAGTATGTAAAAATAAACACAGAAAAGAGGGAAAAATAGCATTAAAATCCTCTGAAAGCAATACAATTGAAAATCTGACCTTCATTTATGGATAAAAGAGAAAATTAACAAAAAATCCACAACACATACAAGGTTACGCTGCTGTTCACCTTGACCCTAAATTAACACTGCCTTAGAAGTGCCTTGACTTTAGTTCATATCCAACTATCAGCTGAACACACTGAACACAGGTTTTATAATCATATATTGCACTGAAGAAATCTGTCCAACGTTTGTGGATGTTTCATGCAGTGGAATTTTGTTTATACTGTTAAGGCATTAAAAACTAGAACAATAAACATCATTAATTAACATTTCATACGTCAGAAAAATAGGCTGTCAGCAGCAATGTGCCTTTCTGATTCCTCAAAAAATCTTTAAAATTGCTTAAGAAGGACAAGACAAAATATTAAAATAAAGGAAAAGTCTAGACAGCTAAATAATAAGGAAAACAGTGGTTGGGTCAAATCATTTTGATAACTTCAGAATGATGTGTGTTTATTTTGATCAAAAAGCTTAAAAATAGTGAGCTTTGAATAGCTTAATCTTTAAGGGTAACATTACTCAGAAGATGGTGTCTTTAAAAAGAGTCAAGATTGGATGCTTCAACAGCTAAATAATATTCTGCTGCACGTTTGGCTCACGAATTGGCATTATCCAGGGAAAGACCATTGTGCCAAAAAATCATAGAGATTCTGTTGATCAAGCCAAAGTCAAGCTGTGGTACTCGCGTTAATTCCTCCTTGAGAACCGGAGTTGCCCTGCCGGGTACCGATGCACAGCCCAGTTCTAGTCACATGTGCTCAGGACGGGCAGCAGGATTTTAGGGAAATGTGCTGCCCGCTTGCGACCTGGTCTGGCCAACTTCTAATGAGACTTAGAGCTTCTGCACATCTCCAAACTGGAGATCCTTAGCAAGATATATATTCCTGTATGGCAATCTTTTCATAGTCATAGTGCCGACAATTTCATTTACATGTAGATGAGACATCTGTGATAAAATAAACAAACTACATTGCCTCCCAGGCTGGTATCAGTTCAATTGCAAATGTTTTTTATATAAAAGCGACTTGCTTCATGTGAAGCTGCTGCTACTACCTGCTGCTCCGCCAAAGGGCATAGCCAATCCTCATGTTAAGTATTTTGCAGCAGAAAATATGGAATAGGATGGTGAATATCACTTCAGTGTTGAAGATGTGCAAGAAAATAAGGGAAAAAGCACAGGTAGGGTTAACAGTTGCATAAAATACATAATCAGAAACAACAAGATGTTTAAAGTATTTATAGGTAACCATCAAATGCAATATCAGTGAGTCAAGCACCAATACTAGATTTATTTGAAAACGGAGACTTTCTCCAAGCATTCTGCCAATACAACATGGATGACTAAGGCACTACAGTTCTGAGAGAAGAGCTAAAATTTGTCATAAGCTCAAGAAATTCAGCAACTACAATTATCATGATCTGGATTTTTAATATTTGGTTTGCAGTGGTGCCTTCTCTAAGTAGTTTGCAATCAGGATTGTTGCTTCCCTGCTGCGTACTGTATAAATATTTATGAAATTAGTGGAATAAAATCTTAGGCCTTCTTTGAAATGTGATTTATGGCCAAATCACGTACACAAATATCTAGCCCACAGAAAGTCACCCAGAATCCCTGAATTCTGTAATGGACAATGAGATTGCTTGACATTTCCATAGGGCAACCCAGATATCCTATAGCATGAGTTGGCAGCAATTCTGTGTGGCATAAGACAATTTTAGATATAGAACAGCAAACAAATGGAATTGGTTCTTTTTTTTCCACTGAAAAAAACTATATTAGGTAAGTCATAGTTCAGAGCATTATCAGTCTAAAGAACTGCTGTATTATACAGCATGATACACTGAGATATATGCTAAGCATAAGGATTTTTCTGGAGTATCAAGCTGGAAATGGAACCAGATGCTCAGCTGTGGTGGGTCTTCATCTTGTTCATTGTATTGATGATTAAACTGATGTTACATAGATCTGGCACCATAGATCTGGCATCAAACTTGTCTTTTTTTTTTTTTTTTTTCCTGTGGTCTTATGTTATTGCCTGCAGTTCCTAAGGTTCCCTGCAAACTGAACCACCTTCTTCTTCAACACCATAAACTATGTGGCTGTTACTTAAAGGTAATAACAATATTTAACAAAAACAATACAATGATGCAGCCCAATGATGCAGGACTATTCTTTCAGTGATTGCTTTTTCCATTTCCAGGCTAGACGTTGAAGCTGAGAGATTCTTATTTAAGGAAAGAAAAAGACATTTTAAGGCACGTTGCCCTGAGGTGTTTATTGTGAGTGGAAGCCCTTTGGAACACTATCTCTTGATGGGACTTGAGGGACTTTACGGTTAAACTCGATGATCTTGAAAGTCTTTTCCAATCGTAATGATTGAGCCAATACGAGGGCTTTTCCAGTTCCGCAGACGCCATTCCCAGAAGCCCCGGAAGGCACCTGGAAGGTGTCCATAAGGCCCAAGAGCATCACTCCTCAGCTGGCTGGAGCAGCCGCTGCCAGCCCACACCTGGCACCTTCTTCTCTGTGGGGTGTGAGTTTTCACCTCTGCACCCATCTGAAGCAATTTAATCTGAACAACTAACTTGACTTCTCTGAACTCATGGTAATAAAGGAGAAATAACATTATCAGTCTTTCTCTATATTGTAAGAGGAGGAAACAGGGGATTGACAGTAATAGGAAATCATCTTTTCCTCTGATCTCTTTTCTTCCTCAGAAATAATCTAAGGGCTAGAGTCAAGGGTTATGTAAGTGCTGTTTGCATTTTGGCCAGATACAAGCCATCAAAAGAAAGTGAAAGCATTTGATCCTGAAGTTTAAAATACTGGAATAAAACCAGAAGTAATATATACCAGTGTCAGTCTCTGTCATGTACAGAATAACATGGAGAGAGTCTAGGAGTGGCATGGTCACCTCAGCTTTCTACCTGTGTTCAGCTGACTTTTTCTACTAAGAAGAAAGAGATATTAAAGAATTGAAAAGCAAGCTGATTCTTATCTTATGAGGTTTTGACATTTTCTAATGCAGGTTCTTGGTCTTAAATTCACACCATTAAGTTCTCATATTCTCATTCCCTATCTTCCCTTGTACTTCTTTAAAATCGTGGGGCAACTGTGCACTTAAAGGTGAAATAAAGGCCTCCCCACTGGGTGGGACATTTGCCCTGTTACGGGATGGGCTGTGTGTGTGTTTTAGTTACTGTGGAACAGCAGGATTTTTCAGACAAGACAGGACCTGCTGTTTAATGTATCTGTATTAACTAAATGATGGATCTTATGATATACCACAGGGCTCCTGTTTTGAGATGTTGAGAGAGCATTACTCCCTTCAGGAGATCTTACTGGAAATGAAAGCAAACTCCTCAGTGTTGATTGCACACATTATATTCTGCTTATCCTATAATTTTTTTGTCGAAAAAAAAGATGTAATATTTGACAACGAGTAAGATAGATATTGAAAAGGCCAGGAAAGAAAGGGAATATGCTCTGTTTAGGCTTTAAGCTCCTAATAAGTCTTCCGAAGTTGGTGGCAAGGCCAGAATAAAAGGAAGAGGTTTGCTTTAAGTTAGTGCCTGACTTTGTGAAAGCCACAACTGTTACGTGAATTACAGTGCTCGGGGAGCCTATCCTCACTGACAATTGACAGGCTAATATCTTGCTGAATAAAAAATGAGCAATCAAATGTGAATGGAAGCTCTGTACCTAGAACCAAATGTGCACATCCTTAAGCATGACACAGACTTGCATAAATCAACAAGACCATTTTTCAGAAGGGCTTGTAAGACTTGGCCCTTGATAAGATAAGTGCCTATACATAATATGCACTTGTCACTGTTCTCCTGAATGACTCAGAAGACCAGTAACATGGCAGAAAGCCTTTCACCTGCAGACTGTCAGTCTGAATCTGTCAAACAGCCAAAAGTCACTGCTGTAAGAAATTTTATGCAAAAATTCCAAACAGTGCTAGAAGAATATTAAGGCTGCATAGTTACATACTCAAATCAGGAAGGATTGTCACTCAATTTTAATGTACCCCCTTCTGCTAAAGCCTTACAATTCAGTCTTTAATAACACAATCACATATCACCCTTCAAGGAACACAATTCAGGCATTTTCCCCAAATCCACAGAAATCTTCGCTTTGATGCACAGAAAACTTTATTCAGTCTTCGAGCACTTGGCAAGCTTATCACAGCGTAAGTGAAGGGACCCATAAATAAGCACACCTTTGAATGGCACTGCACATCGCAATCACTTTCATGATCAAAGTTTAGCTGTACTCAAAATATCTTTACTGAAAGTCGACTGAATTAAAATACCAAGCCTGAAAGGAGAAATGCCCATGTGAACTGTGGAGAAATCAATCTTTTGTATAATCAGGAATAAGGATGTTAGTGACTGCTAGTTATAGATCAGATAGCTTTGGCCTCCTAAGGTTTCATTTGCTATCATCAAATGAAATATGGGAGACCTAAATGCTCCTCTAGTCTTTTCATAGGCAAATATGACTCTTTTCAGCTCAGCAGAACCAGGACGTGTCTCAAAGATAAGTTCTGTTGCTTTCATTTGTACAAAAAGCTGCCCATTAGAAGGTCTGTTTCCTGAAGATCTCTGTCTGCATTAGAAAATTTCTCCATCTCCTCTTACCACAGGCCCTGTCCCATGAAAACTCTCCTACAACGTGTAGGGTTTTTTTTGTTTTCCTCGCTCCTGACTCAGAGACACTCAGCTCTGGCTGGGCTCTCTTGGTTTTTCTATTCCTTCTGCATCTCTCTCTCCAGGCAGACTCCCTGTTTGCCCTAACAAGGAAGCAGAGGCTCTCCCATCAGTAGACATAGAAATGGGGAGACATCCGGATCCCGCAATAATGATGGAAATGTCTAAGGGGATGAAGATGAGCAACTCTGCCCATAATTCAGCACCCACCTGAAAGTAAGGGTGAGAAATATTAGTATTCACCAGAAAGGAAGTGAACAGCTTCTGTTGCCTTGGAGTTATTATTCTTCTCGCTGGCAGGGCCGCTTTGAATATCAAGGAGTGAATAGTGGCTCAGATTAAAAGCCGTGATCAGCAGCGTGCAGCCGCGCGGTGTGCCGGTGCCGCGGGAGCGCCGAGACGCAGCCGCCTCCGCGGAGCCCTTCACGCAAAGGTGAGAGGCAGCTCGGGAAGTTGTGCAGATGCTGCTGTAACAATGTTATTTTGTAATGCCAAATGACTCCTGTGTTGACTTTTGGCACAAAGCTACTGTTCTGGTGGAAGGAATAAATAAATATAACTATAATGAAGCACATATATACACAGCGTATATATAACAAAGGCAGCTGAGCTAGTGGATGTAGCAGATGAAGTCCAAGCCTTTGCATTGCCTGATGCAGTCACCTGGTTGCACAGGCTCCCTCCACTCTCCATGTTTTGTTTAGGGCTGTGTTTACCTTTATGCCATGAATATGTAGAGTGTGTTAAGGTAGAAGCCACCTCTGTGAGAAAAGAGTACATTACAACTTCACATTTCCCTTCTGTGCAGGTATGGATCTCATCCAAAAAGGTCTCATCCAGAGAGAGATCCAGAGATCCAAACCTTTTCTAAATTTCAAAAGCAGCAGACAGAAAACCTCTGACCTGGAGAAAATTGGCACCATTTTATTCCTATTTGAAGGCTGTATCTCATATTAAGAGGTGTTAAGTAGCCACAGCTTAGAGTATTACGACATTTGGAGTGCTGAGAAATCTTGTGATAATACAAAGCCAGTTCATTTGAACAGGCGCTTTGGGGGTTCTCAGAAGTGGCTCATGCATTTGGTTTTATTAGTCACAATCCATTCAAAACTGGAATGAACACACCTTTTTTTCTGCTGTTTTACAGCTATTGGACAAACTGCTGGCAATTGGTCCAAATTCTTTAGCCTTGTTGAGAACCATAAGGTCCTTGCCACTGTTCTAATTAGGCACAATACATTTCAGATATTTTTTTTTCTCCAGAGAAGTATGAAACATTAATCTAAACTGGCGCTGCTGCTGCAAAAACATTTCCCAGCAGAAGTCCTCCAGCATCAATAGGACTTTTCTTTGCATATGTTTGAAATGCGATGCTCAGCTAGCTGCTAACAGGCTACATAATCCTTAATGATCAGGTATGAGATACTCATTCTAGAACTGTGTGATACCTGTGTATCCCCATGAAATAAGAAGGAATCATCCCCATATTTTTCATGGAAGTGCTAAGAGTAGATAAACGTTTATTCAACTGTAAGAAGATGGGTGAAAGTGTGAATTTCCTAAAGTAGTATCTTCAGCCTTGGGGGTGACACCTTTCAGCTGTTTTTCTGCCCATTGCTACCGAGCTGGTCCTTCAGATTTTCTCATGAAAGGCACCCACGCTACTGCTGGGATGCAGGAAGGTGGCTGCCAAGCGTTAGGCTGCTTTTCCACATGGCACAGCATAAAAGAGGGTGGTGCAGTGAACGTGTCCAGAGGAGAAACTGTGACAAAAACCTGTCTGTGACTGCTCAGCTACCCCCACAGCTGGTAGTCTAGATGGACTTGCATGTGCTTCTTCCCTAAGGAAATTCCTGAGCAGGTTTCTTTTTAACTGAGGTTTTCTTTCTCCATGGGTCAGTATTATAACTGAATGAAGTATTTATCCTCATGTGTGTGCCAAGAATTAAAGGCTTGTGGGATGGGTTTGGAGGCTGTTCAGCAAAGAGAGAACCCTTACTCTACAGGTTTTAAGACAGACATTTTACTGATTCCAGAAAACACTGCATGGCAGTGTTAGTGACAAAAACTTCAGTGTTTCAAGATGAAGGTGTCGATGCTGGCAATATGTAACGAAGTGAGAAGGCAGCCTACTACCCTTCCCAGGTTAGCACTTTGTTTACAGAACATTGCCCTATCTGTTTAACAACCACCAGTGATGAGACTCTTCATTCTGCGTCTTGCCAAAATGCCTTGCTTTTCCGAGCTGCCCTGAGGAAAGCGGATTTAAGTTCAGCCCAAAGAAGGATGTTTCACACGCTAATATTCTGCCATCCGTTAAGGATAAGAAGATTCATTTAGATCTATACATAAATGAAAGAAGAAAAGTGTTTTGACTTGAGTGGTATATTTGATGATCTATGCAGGCTTAGGAGAAAGGAGAATATCTTGGATCTACAGCCTTAGGGTAGCCTTGAGCCTGGATATCTCTGCCTAGCTATTAACTGCTAGAGCGGACATGTAGGTGGCTCTGGAGAGGCGAGGGTATTTCTGCAGGAAAGCACATAAGTACTTAGCATTTTTGGACTTGCTGTGTGATCACGCTTATATCTCCTACCTGTGTTCACTAAGATTCTTTATCTTTTCAAAGTGAATTTTTGAACTGACACCATCACGTTTAATAGAACTTGGGCACACATTGTTTCTGTTACTGCACACCAAGTGGAAGTTGTTTTTGCAGAGGCAACAGTCTTGTTTCAGATACGCTTTCATGCCATTCTCCTTGCAGAGTACTCCTCTGTCTCCAGAACGTAGCACTGTAGCTGCAACCACTTTCATGGGCTGCACAGCTAGTCCAAAGTTCAAAAGTATTTCAGCTAAATTCAGAGGAAATGCTTGACACAGGTTTCTTCATTTCAGTGCAAGGCATGATAAGAAAGCTTGGGCAGTCTTTTTTTTCTTTTAATCACCTAACCAATCACTTGGTCATGGGCTTTTTCTCTTATGATTTCTTTGTCACTTTTTGCCCACCATCTCAACTGACTTCTCCACTTTTCAGGGTAGCATTCTCCTTTTTGCCCTTTTCATACGTGTTTTGGATAGAAACACTTTTCTTACAGCTATTTAGATGTTGCTGTTTTCATGCTTCTGTAAAGGAAATTTGGCTTTCCACGGCTATCCCAAAAACACTAATCTCTCTAGTCATAATGACCCTATACCCCTTTGGTTATGAATGCATACCTGTGCATATATGCTTACCTTAACACATTCTAGTTTTAGAAGCATCATTACTTTGGGATCAATAGGAAAAATCTGCACAGCTTGGAGCTGTTACCTCACTGTACTGGCTTATTGATGGAAGAGCTTCTAAAATTGTTTTTCGAAATCATGAGATTGGAGCCTGTGTCCTGGTCCACCATGATCACAAACTATTTCCCAAAATTTTTCAAAATATTTTTCAATTTTTTTTCAAAAAAAAAGAATTATTTCCAGTCTGATAAATTATACTGCTTACAACCACTTCTGTTTCATTTGTTTTTGCCACCAGCTGTCAGTGAGCTGCAAGAACAGAGCTGCTCAGCATGGAAAGGGGAGCCAGGAGCTGAGCACAGGCACAGCCCAGGCAGTGCCTTCCCTGAGCAGGAAGATATACAATATATATATTATTAAAAATCTAAATTATATGAAAATACTTTATTATATATATCATATTATATATCATATACAATTATATAATATATTACATATATTATTTTATCATATATTATATATAAAAATCTAAATATATAAAAGAATATGCACATGCATGTGTGTATACATATGTGTATATATATGCATATATATGTGTGTGTGTTCATATCAACTATATATATATATTTAAGAAGGAAAGCATCACTCTGGATTTTCAGGATCAGAAACATATCTTTGCTGAATCATTTAAGCCTTTCAGATGAGAATTAAAGTTTCTCCCTTTTGTTTGTATGCCTTTATTTTTGTAGTGATTACAAGACCTGCCTCAAGACATGCCCAGCTCAAGAAAGAGCGAGGTGAAGTAGTGTTGTGTTAGTACTTATGGGGGTTTTCTTTAGGTAATTTATTCAAGTTCAGATGTGTAAATTTGGTTCTTTCTCTTGTTTTGGCTTAAGAGAATTGCTCTTATCTATAAAAGATAAGATTTTCACCCAAAGCTTGTGGCTTTCTCTCTTCCCCGGGACCTCTGCAGCCATAAAGTTTTTCAATCAGTTCTTCCCTCTCTTCTCAATCGTTGTCCTTATCTAGGGAATTCTCCACTGCCAAAGGAGACTACAAAGCTCACAGCATACCACACATATCTTACATACTGTCCTGAGAGTCAGCTGCAGAGTCACCATTTCTGTCTGTTGTCCAGTCAATGAAAATAGACTCTCAATTCTACAATTATGAATCATAACACAGGGCCTGGATGTGTCATCTTGCTTTGCTTGCTTTTTATGAGCAAGTAGGAAAATTGAAGCTTTGAGTCTTCTTAAAAAAAGGTTATGTCCCTTAGCTACAGCTACTGAGCTAAACAAACTGATTCAAAATCCACTCAGTAGATTTAAGTGGAAAACTCTCATTTTCTTCTAAAAAGAAACCAAACTCTGCAATCCTTTGGCATGTGGCAAGAAAGCTGGTTGGCTGGAGGCAAAGCTGCTTCCCAGCTCTCTGCCAGAAATAATTTGCTCTTTAATGAGTATCTTTACCTAGGACTTATTCCCCAGTAGTTTTTCAAATGTTAGTGGCTACGAGCACCGGGATTTGGAAGCAAGTGACAAACTTTTCTCTTCATTGAATCCTGCTGAGAAAACTGGCGATCACCGAAACACTGTGTCTTGCTGCTTAGGCCTCTTGCCTGCTGTGTCTAGTGTTACCTAGCATTTTTGTCAGCTTCAGACAAATTGCCACTCTTTGAAATGCAGACTCACCCACTTCGGTGTTTCTGATGCACAGGCATTCACCTTCGGGTGTCACTACTGTGTTTGTAGTTCTGGGTTAAAGCGCAGGTTGGGGAGAGGCTCCTGGAACTTGGATTGCAAAAGGGATTAGTAAGGCTGTTTACGCAAGACCGGAAATTTAATTTGGAGGCATGGCCAGCCTGCCACTGGCTTTATATCTGGTGTATTGCTCATAAAAACATTGATGTTGAGACCAAGTTAATGTGTAATTCAGCCGCTCTTTCCTCCTACATTTTTACTAGCACCATTGTTACCTGCTCTTTTGGAACTACAGAAATTACTTGGCAGACAGCCTGGTAGCGAGAAGGTGCAGCGTATCCCGAACGGTGGGTCACTGAGTCCAGCCTCTTTGCCCAGGGTAAACAGCACAGGTACCAAGAAGCAATCTTTATTCCAGTGGGAAAACAATGATTTTGACAGACAATGAAGTAACACGGGTGGTTCTGCAGGCATGAGGTGGCCAAGCCTGCAGTGGGGAGGTCTACCAAGGCGTGAAGGTCCTGGGCCTGGTGACACCAGGCTGGCCCAGTGCTGGCTGAGGCGGGGGCACAGCTCCCTTTTGCTGACTCTGCCGCGGGACGGTTGTCTCTGAGCAGGACAGAGCCAGCAGCTGAGGTCAGAAATCCTGGAACGGCTCGGGGAGCCTTGCCAGGTCTCGTCTGTCAGCGCCCTCGCTTTTCCATTGCACGGGCTCGCCATTTTCGGTGAGCGGCTAATGAAGGTCTTCGATTAGCAGCCTGACAAGGGAAAGCGGATGCGTGAATGCAGCTATTCGCAGCTGTTTGTGAAAGAGAAACGGGGAGATGCTCTTTGGTAAGGAGTATTAGCCACTGTGGGGAGAATCTGCTCTGGCACCTGGTTCGTGTCGTTGTGAGACTTCCCTGCACATCCTTCCCCTGAGGGCTGAGGTGACCTGAGGATATTCAGTGCTATAGTTTTATTTCATCCCCAGTGGGATCTTTTAACTGACAGTTTGTTTAGGTTTTGTTGTCTGTCCTGTTGCTAGTGTCACAAATAGTTTACATAATGGTCTTCAGTGAGCAAGTGGTAGGTACAGAAGTGCAATTCATTACCCTCAGGAAAGACAGGCTAATGGTTAAGGCACCTTCCCAGGCCTCAGGAAAGAGCAGATTCAATTACTCTGCTCTATGCAAAGCCCCTGCAAGAGCAGCTCCATCTGGGCTGCTTTATACACAGAAGCTGTAAACAAAAGTCCATTGCCTGCACATCCTGTGTGTTGCAGGCTTGAGCCTGCAACGTAGTGGTCATTTGTCCACTGCTTCTGAGTGCTACCTGCCTCCAGACACACAGACAGCTGTGGTGGTCTGGGGAAAGGCAGAAAGTATCTGGGAACAAGTATTAACTGGCCTTGAGACACACTGATTTCTCTTGTATTCAGAAAGAGAGGACTTGGTGAAGAAGCAGACCACACCAATAAAACATCATCGTACTGAACAAAACAAGGAGCAGACCACACCAATAAAACATCATCATACTGAACAAAACAAACTGCAAAATCCTGCATTGTTATCATTTAAGCGAAAATATAGCAAAAAGCAAGAATTAATCTTCTGCAATTAGTGTTAAGCACTAGAGATTTAATAACTGCTCCAAACACTACAGAGAGAACAGATAACCAGCTTGTCTGCAATGGATTGAGCTTCAGACCGAAGTCCCAGAACATGTGTGAATAACTGAGTATGCAGCATTGATTTGCACCACGTAACTGTTCGAGCTGAATGAATAACTCACAGCGCATGAGTTCTGTTGTAAATTTGTCTGCTTATTTGGGCTATAACGTTTTATGAACAAGACTTCAATGTTCAGAAAGTTATTCGTTATTCAGTCTGAATAGGATTAGTAGGAACTTACCTTAGGAACAAACTCGGATCATGGTGGGGCAGAATCTGACCATGCATTAATCTTTTATGCTCTTTTCTCCTCCAAAAGATTGAATTAGAGATAGATCCAAAGGATCATTGAGTACGGGAGGTATAACTGTACATAATGCATGTATGTTGTGTTTTGATACATGGTATAGCTGGTAGATGTCTAGAATTCGGTTAGTCAGATAGACGCTCAAATATTCACTTTGAATTTTTTTCAAGAGGAAGAGGACATGCTAGGGAAAGAAGTCAGATGGTAAAATTTATGTGCTCCAGGAAACGTTAAATGTTTTTTGGGGCGTTAAGGAGTTCTGGCTCCAGTGTTATTCCTAAGCAAAATTACAAGAAGCACTGATTATTTTCAGTTTTTGACATCCTAATATAGTTTCAATTGTGAAATATTTCGTAGTATTGTTGCTGGGTGAATTACATTTCTTCAATGTAGGGATGTTGTTGACACCTTCCCAAACTTCTGCATCTGCTTTGTAGAAAAATACCTAAGTCACTTAGGAGCACAAATTTCATTGATTTTCCAAGAATACTAATGGAGGCTATATGTCCTAGGCCAAGTGAGAGTTCCCTGACTATCACTGCATGCAAGATATTTCCCCGAGGCTCATGTATTCCTTCTAGCTGAGCACCTCAGAGACTTTATTTCTATTTTTTTAAATTTTTTTTCCTCAAACAAACTATTTAAGAGATGTAAAAAAAAAAAAAAAAAATTGATGCAGAGTTGTGCCTGAGCTCTTATGTCAAAAGCCTATCTAGAGGCTGGTGGGCAGCTAGCTCAAGTATTTGCTTTGTGTTTACCACTTCTGTTCCAAGCTTAGAGTGGTCTAGGGAAAGTGAGAGGATCTTTAGCCTTTTGGAAAAGACACACCCGAAGTGATCTCCCTAATGCTCACGACAGCGAAATGGAGTGAACCTAAGTCTCCCTGCTAGCACCCTCTGTTTTCTGTGTAGGTAAAGAGAGAAAGCAACGAATGGCGATTGCATGTTCTGGTTTCAAGGTTTTCAAGCTGTGGAGCTTCCTGGTCAGAAATGGAATATATGCACAGCTTGAGAAAAGATGCCAGCTAGCAGAAAGCTGAGACCGTTTTCTGTGGCCTTCCCAAGCTGGAATGCAGATTTGAATTTTGCGCTTAATCCCCTCTTCCCCAGGAGGCATTGCGGCAGTATTTGTCACGCTTTAGGGTAACAGAGTGACTTGTTTATCTGCCGTAATGAACCTCGCTGATTCTTCACTGGAGTGGAATTACATTCTGGATGGAGACTTGGGCTGTAGCCACATTACTGAACATTTGCTAAAATTTCCCCAGGTTGTTGCCCTCAATTTAGTGGTAGCAACGTTGGGAGCAGCAATACAGAAAAAGCTGTGGAAGCTGTTGGCGTTTTAACCGCTATGTCATCTTGCTCTCCTCAGCTAGATGACACAGCACTGTAAATATTGTTTCTTCTCCAGCTGTGCTCATGTCCCTCTGCCTGTTGGTTCTCCTGGTATAGCTTGGGTTAATTCTTATTGCAAGCATAAGTTGGACTACAACTCATTCTGTCATACAGCAGCAAGCACTGTCTTTTATTTAAAGTTTATATCAAAAAAAGAGACCAAACACACTGCCTGTATTTCTTTGTGATTTCAGTGTTAGGATTGAGGAGCTAGGGAGGAAGGAGTCTGTACTATCTTTTAAATGTACTTGTTCTCTTTGTGTCAGGCTCTGTACAGATATGGAGAAATGTGCCTGTCTTGGTGAAATGCTAAAAGATTTTCAAACACGACTCTAACCAGAGTGGCTCAAATGCCAGGGTAGGCAGCTCTGAAAAGCATTTACAGAGAGCAGTCACTGCCCAAGAGAGGGGCTGCTTACATGAAGCTGCAGTGGATTTTCAGCCCTGTTTTCATAAGAAAAATTTGAAATCTCCTATTTAGCCAGGCCTGGGGGCAGGGAATTGGATGCACCGTCCATGAGTGAAATAATAGCCTGGCGTCTCCTCACTGTGCTTTTCCCATGATCTTCAGCAGTCTGATGTCTTGCCATTCATGCCATGTGTGATTTGTGTCATCAAGCGAATTGTTTGGACAGAGGAAGAGATTTTAATTAGGAGGACAATATTCCTTTGGGGTAAAAAAGGGCTGTATATTAGTGTCAAACTATCTCTTCTCAGTGTAGCAAAGGAAACAGCATGGATTGAATATTTAATGTGAAGTAGTGGGGATGATTTAGCCATACAGAAATAACTGTATTGCTACTGATATTTCTAAGTCAGTTCCTTACTGGGGATTTCTGAGCCCAGATCTCTCTCTCATTCATACATGCACAAAACCCACCCCACGGCCCTCAGCGAGACCCCTCACAAGCCCTGCAACCTGCATGGACTGTTGAACGGGTCATGCGGCTGAGGAAGATTCACTTCTGCCACTAGGCTACTGTATGACAACTGCAGGGGACAGACCTTCCTCATTGCACTGTGGCTCTGGATTCTTTAAAATGAGTGCTAAAAAAAGACACGAGGGTGGGAAAGGGAACCTGATCCTGTGTGCCATCCATTCCCTTGGAGATGGCAAGAGGGGTCAGGGGAACTAAAGCATAAATAGAGCTTCTTTGCAATGGTCACAGTTAATGCATCTGTATGATAAGAGGAGGGTAAAAAAGGGGAAGGAGGTATGCAAAGTCGATGCTGATGGAAACCTTATTACTTAGGCAATGTTATTCAAGAACAATTTATCTGTGAGAAAATATGACACTTGTAATGTAGCCAAAGCCTTTGCAAGCTGTAGAGCCAGCTGCATAGACTCGCCTGAGGCACCAAGTATGCCATCTGAGCAAGTCACAAGGAAATCTCTATTTAAATAAAAATAAAAAAAATAGTTCATGGTTATTAGGCACTCTGTGTCCTGCCAGAATGTTCTCTTTCTATATCAAGGGTCTGATTCTTCAGAAGCAGCAGCACTTTTTGTCCTCTTTCAGACTGCTGACCAATTCAGTAGAGAGATAGTATAAGAAGGAAAAATCATACTCATCTGTGAAGTATCTCTGAAGTAAGGCTTTCTGGATTGTCCTGTATTTCAAAGACTTATTCATGGGAAAAAATGTGTGTGATTCACAACAAGCAGGATGAGATTCCTCTTGTTAAACTGCAGACATCTGCAAGGACTGCGTCTGAGTGAGCAGTCATATCTCAATTGACAGAAATAAGGAGCAACCAGGACCACCACTGCTAAAGTAGTTTGGATGTCAATGTAAGATAAGTTGGTTCGTGCCCGAAAAGCGTCTATTTCTTTCCACGGACAAAAAGGCGTATCTTTAGATATCCCCAGTAAAGAGAGGAGCAATGAATTCCACCGTGAGTGACTACACAGTTTTAAAAAGGTTAACTCAGGAAGCCAGGATCACCATAAGACATCCAAATTCCATCTTTCCATGTTTTCTCTTTTTCACTCTTCTGTGACAGTTCCTCAGTTTTCCCTCCTTTTCTTCTGAAACTTTTCTCTTCCAGTATCCATCCAGCTACTTTCATCAGGCTACTTTAACCCAGCTGTGCACTACTCATCTACCTGCCTTCAGGCTCTCAGCAACCTCCTTGATAGCACCCTACCTACGTTGTGGCAGCCTCTTGAATTAGACTGGCCTACTTTAAAGGTGTCTAGCACGAGGTGAGCTCTGCTGTGATGTCTGAGTAGTGTGTTGTGCATTGATAAATTGGGCTGACAGTACAGCTGCTCAGGAATATTTTGATGAATTTATTTTGTGTTAGAAAATGACAGTTCATTGAAGCAAAAAGGACCAGTAGGAGTATACTAGTTTCAAATAAGTCTTTCCAGAGAAGCTTTCTATGTAATGATGTGAGACACACACAGTCCAGGCCTGATGGTTAAAAATGTGATTAGAAATAACTTCAATTCATGTCCCAGGCATTCTCCATTTAGATTTGGGAGTTGAACTTCTTTCTCCCATATGTGAGGTATCCTCTCTCAGCTCCTCTAGTGAGTGTGGAAAAGAGAAGAAAAAGTCTCTTTCTTGCTTCTCAAGGAAAACTTTGAGAGGTGCCAGTTTCATCCAGATGTGATTGTGTTTGTTGATGACAACAAACATTTCCTTTAAAAAATCTTCTCTGGAAAGAGAAAACTGCTGCTATGAAGGAGACCTCTTGAGAAAAGCTAACACTTAAAAGCACCGGACCCTTTCTAATACAAGACTGATGAGCAGTGCAGCTTTAGATTCGACTTAATATGAACCAATATCCTTAGAAAAGTTTATTCGTATTAATAAGAATTCATGATGAAAACCAAATAAATTCAGTTCTAGGTGAAATACTGTTTGCAGTGTTAGTTTTCCTGCTGCAAGAAACCTGTGCTGCTGAGTTATTTCTCTGAATATCTTCATGAATGCAATAGAAATGATGCCAGAAATATAAAAGAGATATTCTGAAAGAATATCAAGGCTGTTTTATTTTTCAGCATGGGAACCTGTGCCGTGTCTAACATGCACAGACCCTTGCAGTGAGTTCCTGTTTAGCGGAGGTGCATACAAATGCTGGTGATGCTTTCTGCTGCTGGAAACATGCAAACTTTAGTTGGCAGAAACTGCTGAGATTTGGTATTTAAAACCGTGTCTTGCCCCAAACAATCCAAGTGCTGTAAATTGACTCTGGAAGTTGTGAGGTGAAATATGGGTTTTGGAGCTTCTCTCTCTCTCTCATCTTTTTTAAACATGCTAGTGACCTTATTGTGTGCGGTAGGTCCCCAATAGCCACTTCAGTTAGCATTCAATGCTATAACTAGCTATAAAGAGCTTTGACAGAATCAATAATTCACCCATTGATCTTATGCATCCATTATTTTTTGTCTCTGGGGTGCTTCGTATGTGGAATTAACTAGCAAATTAGTGAGACCGTGTCCTCTGACCCCACGGGCTGCTTCCTAAAAGCCAAGGGAACATGACATCTATCACGCAGATGCGAGGGGAGCCACTCTCACCCAAAAGCCTGCGGTAGGCAGGACGCAGCAGCAGGGAAGTGCACGTGGACCTTGTCACTATTGATTGAGGCTGACACTGCGCTCTCTTTAGGCACCCGCTGAGCTGCATAAATCTCCGGGGTTGACCTATGTGCTCTGCTTAAAGGCTTTTGGCAAGATTGCATGTGTCTTTCTGAAAGCTTTGCCTGCTGGGCAGCGCACAGGGTGCAGGGTCAGAGCATCTGCAGACCTGCATGCTCACATAGCCTGGCGAGGGAAGAAAGGCAGGTAGCAGGTTAGGACATGGCCTTTTTTTCTGCAGGAAGAGCAGCCAATTGCCCCTGAGTCCAAGCAGCAGTGCCACAGCTAATCACTGGACCTTTGTGCATCCCCCACCCAAACACTTTGTGTGGCAAGCACTCACCCACGGTCTGCCTGCACTTTTCCAGGGCATCCACACTGTTTCCTGCAGCCTGGTCTGCAACATGGTTAGTGCCATTATGTTTATAACTATTTGACAAAGGTCTGGCCTCAGAGGATGCACAACAAAACCATTAGTGGGTTTGTGTCACCATGGGCAACCTACATTTTACTTACTTTTACCTACATTTTACTTTCCTTGCTGCATGCTTACTGAAAAAGGCAGCTTCTTCTACTGTATCTCCATACACCTTCAGACAGTACAGTAATATTTGACAGCAGAGGAACACAGTCATATTCATCTGCACCAGCCTTTGCTAACCAGGAAAACCATTTTCCCAGTCTCCATCTCCTCCAAGACTGAACTAGGAAACTAGTTGTTAAGAAAAATAAATCTGAAGGTAGGAAATAAGTAAAGGAAAAACACTGAGCTCCAGCTGTAGAGTGTCTGCATTTCTTTGCCCCAGCTTCCTTCCAAACACCTTTGGAAATGTGCCTATTTCATGCAAGCTGGATTTGTATTTCAGGGTATGCATATGAACTACTACTGTGCTATAAATAAGCATCTGCTGTAAAAGGACCACAAGTTGATTTAATCCAGCTTCTCTGAGCTTTTCACCTTTTGCTATGCTTTTGTCTTCTGGATTTCTATTGTCCAAGTCAACAAAGAGCCTGGCTAAAGCAAAACTTCCTTGCCCTGTATCCCAAGGACAGCAAAATTGAGACTTGGTTTACTTGCACTATTCCTGTTGTTTAAATATTGCTGTAATCTCATGCCAGTTCATCTGGGAAAAGTTTTTTGTGGTTTTCATATATCTTAAAACTCATTCCTATCAGTTCTGGATGTCTGAGATTTATGACGTAATTTATTTGACACACGTGCTCAAACACATGCATTTTGCTGGCTTAAGTACTGCTTTCAGTGAAGCTGGTGTGACCTCTGTATATAGACAAGGCCTAAGCTCTGAGGAAACATAAGCAGAGAAGAATTCCTGAGCCAAAAGCTGGCAATACTGTGTCATTTCTCCTCCCTTCCTCCTCTTCCTAATTTCACACCACAGATTAACAGCATCAACATCTCATGAGTGGCATCCTGCACCTATGACTAGCAAAGCTCCTACAATTAAGACCCCTCTGAGTTTTCATAGGAATCAAATATCTGTTCTAGGGTTGATGGTGAAAATCTCTCTTTGAGATAGATCACAGCCAACCCTGAAAAATCTTTCTGTTCCTATTACTAGGATGAAGTCAGTTTTGCTACTGCAAACATTTTATTTTCATTTTTTTAATGAAATTTAAAATGAGGTTTAAAGGGAGTAGGACATTTAATCCTCATGAAGATTTGTTTGTATTTTTATTGCATTTATGCCGTCCACGTTTTCCTGTTCAATTTATTCATCAGTGACCTGGATGGAGGCACAGAGCGCTCCCTCAGCAAGTTTGCTGATGAGACCAAACTGGGAGGAGGAGCTGACAGCCCAGAGGGCTGCGCTGCCATCCAGAGGGACCTGGACAGACTGGATAGCTGGGCAGTGAGAAACCGTATGAAATTCAACAAAGACAAGTGCAAGGTCCTGCACTTGGGGAAAAATAACCCCAGACACCAGTACAGGCTGGGGACCGACCTGCTGGAGAGCAGC
>VZSV01000016.1:3005825-3018472 GCA_013398735.1 Nothocercus julius
CCACAGGAACTTAAGGAAAAGTTTCCTAACAGTGAGGGTGGCAGAGCCCTGGCACAGGCTGCCCAGAGAGGCTGTGGAGTCTCCTTCTCTGGAGATCTTCCAAACCCGCTTGGCCGCAGCCCTGAGCCCCGTGCTCTAGGTGACCCTGCGTGTGCAGGGGGGTTGGACTCGATGAGCTCTAGAGGTCCCTTCCAACCTTAAGCAGTCTATGATTCTATGAGTTTCCTTTTGTTTTCCTTCATCTTGAATATTGCTGTAACACTTATGTACAGCTCTTATATTTTTAAGTAGAATAATTATTTTAGGCAGATGCTGTTGAATTGCCAAAAACAAAGTTCACATTCATTTTGTCAACTGCCCTACAGTATGCACATCAGATCAAATAATCACAAGAAATTGCATCAGAAACTTGATTCGTGAGCCATGGAAAACATGCTACTTTCAGTATATTGTTCCTGAAGCTCCAATTTGGGAAGAAATGGACTTGGCTGAAGGTCAGGACACGGTCAGTTGAGAAAGTGTTCCAGTATAAACAGCTTGTACAATCTGATTGTATGCCATAGTAAAAAGAAGATTTATGTTAAAGTTAATTACATATTACGTATATTTTGACCCAACAGGCAAAGTCATATATATTTCTAACTTCCTTGGATACATTATGGAGCAGTTATTTCTGTAGATCTACAGAGATGCAGCAGTTCAGGCTCAGGAATTTGAACCTGAAGAGACTTAGATTTTGAACCTGGATTTTATGCTTTGGACCCATCATCGTTCTACATAATTAAGAATTACAAGAGCTCTATTTCCTCATCCTCACTACTTTTAACTTCATTCAAGGGAAATAACATGAGCTACTTAGCAGAGGTAAAATCTCTAATACGACTCTTGTATGGTACTAGAAGAAGTAGCCAGGGTTACTTTTTTTTTTGGAGTTCAGGTATTTTTTCTTTTCTAAATATTTGCTGCACCGACGTTATTCTTTGTCTAATTTCCAGGGTAGGTCTGAATGCTGCTACAGCAAAGAAAAGGATTTTTGTCTCCTTTCTGTGCTATTCTGTTAAATCCCTTTTTTTTTTTTTTTTTTTTTTTTTCCTTTTTCTTTTTCTATTTAAGACCAGAAATTCTGGATTGTTGTAGCTGAACTTCCAAATTCTGCAATACTCCAGAGGTCATTCTTGCAGAAGGACAGAGATATTTAATCTCCATATTACATGTTGGACCATGAATAAGAAGACTCACCAGTTTAAGCTTCTTTTTGCACGTGTATGTTGGTGTACAGAACCAGCAAATTGTCAGGCAGGTTTGCTACTCAGAGATAGATTTTTGGGGAAGAAAGCAACTATGCTATTTTCTGCCTGATGTTTTCAATATGGATTCCCATCACAGCAAATATATGGGGTTAATTTCCTGTACTCCTATCTACATATGCAATTTTCAGGCTTGAATAAAACTTAGCTGTTGCCCAGAAAATAACCTTTTGATGTTTTTTACTTTTATAAATTTCAGTTAATTTTCAGAATTAATTTACTCACATGCTTGTACTTTCTGCAAAGGCAGAACACTGTCCACTCACTAACGGTCCATTAAGTACCTCTGGGAACCATCAGTTTGGGGCTAAAGTTTAGGCTCTGGAAAATGAGCCTGTAAAGATCCTAGGGAGAATGAACTGTTTCCAAGTTCTGTCTAAACAGTTTATTTCAAAATGTTCCTTCTAAGCATTTACAGCACAAGAAGTGCAAAGTAAGGTTGCTGCCTGGCACCAGAACTGACTGAAATACAGGTGAAACTTACTCACTATTCAAGTAGAGTGAAATATTTTTTAAAAAAGCAAATGACATGAATGACAAAAGGCTGGTTAGATTTTAAAGAGACTCCATTATTATTAATCTAAGATGCTTTTAATGCAGGCAGTTTAGAGCAGCTTGTATTCTCCATCTCTATGTACATTTTTGATGTCTGTTATCTCTAAAATCCTCGTGTCATGGATCATGTTTTTGAATTTATATAACATCCTGCACAGCTGTTTCTAGTCCATGTCTGATACTATTAGGAGCTACAGTGACGTAGCTAACAATAATAATCATTTGTGTAAGACATGGTGGGAAACATGTTCTCATGTAATTTTTTTTTAACTGTTTTATCCTCAAAACTGTTTAGGGAAGCACTTGTGGAGACCATGCAGAGATAAGAAATAAATGAAGTAAATTCGGTGATGAGTTCCTTCACAGGGAAGTATGTTTTAAGGTGGGATATATTAAGAGAAACAGAAACAACTTAACACACAGGAATAGGGATATGTAACCAAAATGAAAAGAGAGGCAAAGTCACTACTAACTACCTACCAAAGACCATTCAAGAAAGGGTCTTTGAAAGTGAAAGGAGTTAGAGAAGAAAATCAGGGGTGATGGCAAGTGGCAGTGACCCTGTGTGGAGCACTTGTCATTGAACTTACTTTGCTTAACTACTGCTGTTGGAAGTAGCAGTGAGGACAACCTTAGTTGTTAATTTTTGTTTCATGGTATGCCAAAAAGGCATTCAGCTCTTTAGGCAGTGTTTACAGCTTGATGTAGCCTGACAACTAGCATATGTTCCACAATTTGGTAGAACTTGGTGCTTTACTATTGAGAGTAGAGGGCTTAGAAGGGATTCCTTGGAAGGGTTATGAGGAGTAGTTGCAGTAGCCACTTAAAATAGCTGAAGCACATAGGAAAAGTGAATTAAGTAACTACAGAGCTGCTACTTTGTCCTTAGAGTATGCAGATACCTCTGTAATATGGTAAAAGGCGTACAGTCTCTTGTGAATTATGATTAAGATTTTCAGCTTCTGAATTAAGGATTGGAGAACATGTTATTAGCAATGATACAACCCAATCACTACTGAGCAACAGGGTTACTTTGCAGCCGCCCTCTAACAGGAGATCTGTGCTTTGTGCTTTCCCAACACTTACCCTTACCCTACACCATGGTCATGGCTGAGGTTTGCCCAGGTGTTGCATGTGGCCTTTGATGGAAAAAGTCTCTAAGGAAAATCTGCTTGCAGCCTCCTCCTTCAGCCCCTTTGCAGTCCCTCTCCAACAGGGGACTTGTTGGACTCCAAGAGGAGCTTGACACTTTGTCTCTCTCTCTCTTCCAGTCCAAACCCCTACCTTAACTCTGCACCAAGGCTATGCAGAAGGCTGAGATCAAGTCCTTCAGCCAAATTCCTGGTAAAAGCAGTTCCCCAGGAAGAAATATTTTTCCTGCTTTCCTCTTCATTTATCATCCCCTTTTCAGCTCTACTCAAATGGGAGCTTTTTGCTTTCTCTCTTCCTCAGTCCTCAGTCCTAACCCTACACTGTGGTCATAGCTGCAACACTGATAGGTTTTTGCTGAGATGGATATGCTTGGTGTCGGAGAAAAAAAAAATCCCTGAAAAGAATTTTTTTTTGCAGCTCATTATCATGAGCCCCTTGCAGCCTACTCCACAGGCAGCTCTGTGCTTTGTTTCTTTCCTGGTCCTAAGGCTGATCTGGGACCCTGCTGAAGTGAGTTCTGGATTAGACTGATAGACAAAAGACCTAGAGGCCAAAGACTGACAGTTAGGCATGGTATTGGTGGAATATTTCTCAGGGAAGAAAACCTTTTTGCAGCCTACCCTTCCATTGGTAGCCATTTCACAGCCCTACTCTAACAAGTCTCTCTTCTAGGCCTAACCGTAGACCTTGGCCTCAGCTGAGACTTAGGCCCAGACTGGTGTATATGCTTCTCTGGAGAAAGTTCTCAAGAGATAAATCTTTTTGCAGTCTACCCTTTCCAATGACAGACCCTTTGCAGCTCTCTTCCATCAGACTTCTAACCTTTGGTTTGCCTTCTCCCAAGTCTAGTCCCAACCACGGAAATTGCCATGGCTGAGCAGTAGATCAGTAGATCTAAACCTAGACACAGCCTAGGTGAAAAAAAAGTTACCTGTGAAGAAATCATTTTACACACTTTTTGTACCCTCTCTGCAAAGGGGACCTTGCTTTCTTTTCCAAGCTTGGCCGCAACTTAGCTTTGGGTCAGACTGAGGCACTGGGGATGAGTTCTTCAAGGATAAATCCTTTTGTAGCCTGATCCTTCATTTATGACCCCTCGGCAGCGTTACTCCAATGGGAGATCTTTGCTTTCCTTCTTTCTTAAAACTAACCCTCACCCTGTCTGTGGTAACTATGAATATGTTATGCTCACCTCAGAGTACTCAAGTTTTTAAGAAACACTTTCAAGGAACAGTTTTAAGTTAAAAGGTGAAAGTATATTCTAAAGGGATGAAACTCAGTATGTGAGAGACTGTGGAAAACTTAACTAAACCCCTATCTTCAATAACCTTTCCTAGACTAGAAATATCAGTACCTAACCCTTATTGCCTTCACCAATGCATTTGATACAGGGTTGTATGTGAAATTACTAATTCAGTTGCAGAAAAGGGATGAAGAATCAGCTACAGGGACACAGCTACAGGTTGTGTTGGAGCCTGTCAGACCAGGAAGATCTATAAGACCTGGTCATGATTCTAGTCCTGGCTCCAGTTCTGTTTTATGTGTTCGCTAATGACCTCGTCACAGCCTGTTTGCTAATGGAATTTGCTGGTGACATGATTTTAAGAAAGAGGATTCCTGCAGGAAAAGTGTGGATGGCTGGACAAATGGAGTAAAAGAAATAGGATTCAATTTAATACTACAAAGTGAAAGCTGATGTGTCTAGGGACAAATAACAGTAGTTTCTTGAAATATATCAAGTTTACCTATTGAAAACTACAATAGAAAAAAATGCCAGAAACAACTATAACCCAATAATGTGATGCAGTCATGGAAAAAAAACACTGAAATGTACTAAATATTTCATTTCCAGCAAAGATTTCCATAAGGACTGGTTGCATATCAATAAATTCCACTATATATGTCGAT
The DNA here is from genome assembly GCA_013398735.1 of Nothocercus julius. Taxonomy (NCBI): domain Eukaryota; kingdom Metazoa; phylum Chordata; class Aves; order Tinamiformes; family Tinamidae; genus Nothocercus; species Nothocercus julius. The sequence continues at coordinate 3,010,748 of VZSV01000016.1, forward strand.
CTATGAAGCAGATTGTATGGACCTCTCCTGCAGATTGTATATTGTCCTGATCACACAGAATAAAGAATTCTGAATTCACAGTACAATCCTTGCAGAAAACAATATTCCAGGAAAGGAATGATACTAAAACATGTTACTTGTCCTAGCAAAATTAATTGCTTTCTAGGGTAGAAGAGGTAGAAAGGTACTTCTACTTACCTTATTTCTAGAAGACTTAAGCGTAGAAGGGCCAGGGCAGAAAAGAATATCTTAGTATTTAAGAATAACTTAATATATAAGAATAACTTAATAAAAGAATGACTGACATAAATATAAATGCATATATTAGACCATGACCAAAGTATAGGCTGGAAATAAGAAAGAAGTTTATAACTATTAGATGAATGAGGATCCGGATCTTAAACACTGGGTAGCAGAGCCCAAAATTCTACCCCTTCCCTCCTCCCTGGCAGCGTTAGATAGTGGAGAAAAGAGCTGTTTGAAGAGCTAACTGTAGCTGCACAGAAGCACAGTCATGAAACATCAAATGGGTTTTTATTGCAGTTCTATTGTAATAGTTGTGTTATCAGTTCATTTTACCACTGAATGCCACCAAAATGAGTTGTCTCAGAGAGATCTAAAAAAGAAGCTCTTTTTCCATACTGTGATCCACTGGAAATCACATCAAGAATGGGAACAGGACTTATGCTCCTGTGTCAAAAATTCAAGTGCAATGCCCAACTAAATCAGCAAGTGGTGTAATTGGACACATCTCCAGTGAGTCAACGGAGTTACACCTGTGTAAATCAGCTTAAAATTTGGATATTGGATTTGAAGGACAGTGACAGACATATATAGCATGGTGGTCTCACAAAAATATTATTCATAGCATCTTGTTAGAAACTCAGACATGAACTATTAGATAATATCACATTTTGAAAAGGTTATATATATTTTTTAAGTTAGCCAACTTGTCTTCTGTTTCACTGATGGGACAAGCAGAAAGAAGCTCTTCATCATGTCCAATGCTGGACTCCTGCAGACATCCAGCCTTTCTTAAAATAACTGTTGTTGCACCCTGATTAAGGAAGTTTACCTTCTCCAGATCCTGTTACACCTGCTGTTGGCGTAACCCAAAGCACAGACATCCATTATCCTTTACCTTTGTTTATGTATATGAATGTAAGCCTGTCTTCTTAACAGTACTGTTTAATCTACACAGATAATGTAAGTTTTCAAGATGAATAACTATTATTTTGATTAGCTCAGATATTAAAATGAACTTGCACAAGAGCGATGATATTACTAACTACTAGAGCAAAAGCTTTGGAGAAGAGTCATTTATGCAGCCTACTGGCACAGATTTATCAGATGATACTTGATGTCACTTAAGATCTTTCTGCATTAATGTTCCCGTTTGTAAATATGTTACACTTAGGGAGAGATGTCTTATTTGTGAGGCACTGTTTGCACGGTGCTATGTGATATTTTTTTTGAACCGAGAAATTGATCTGAAAGCAAAATAATAAATCCAGTTGTAGCTCTTTGCAATAACAAGATTTCTCTTAAGGCTCACTTACTCTAGGCTTTTTTGTTTTCTTTTCTTGTCCTTGTCTCTTCTTTTATATTTTATAGCTAAAAACAAAACAAAACAAAATGACTAGAGTGAAAGAGAAAATAAAACCAATTTCCTTGTAATTGTTATACTTTTTCCAGGACCAAATGGTAAAAATCTGTACTGAAAAATACCATCTTTAGAAAAATATCAGCCCTTCTTACTTTCATGAAAATATATATTTACTTCAATTGCTAACACATGATTATTGGAAGCGGTGACTGCTTAAATACAGTTTACCCTATCTACCACTGTGTAACAGCATTCAGTTTCACAGTTCCTAGTTCAGAAATTCCTAATAAAAATCCTGCAGCTGCCTGGAATTTTGCTGTTTGCAAGTAGTAAACTTAGCTCTCAGACTTCTTTTTTTTCCCCCCAAGCAAACAGAAAGCGGATCTGTTCTGAGCAAACAGACCAATGCCAAAGCCTCTGAAAACACTTTACAGATGTAAATCTCCGTATTTGCCATTTGCTCTGCCTGGGAGGGAGCAGGGCCCCTTTCCTGGGGCTGCAGTGGCCGTGTTGGTCACTCGTCACGCAGCCACGCGGACCAAGAGCAGGGACGAGCTCTGCTCCCTTTCGATATCTCTCACTTTTTTAGCCTGAAGAGCCTTTCCTTACCATATGGGAGGCTGCGTATGTCTAAAGTCACCTAAGGGAATTCTGTTCCTTATTAATGAGAGCTGTTTTAAAATAAACCTGCCTGTGTGTAAGAGAGTGCCTGTGTGTAAGACAGTGAGTTAAGCAAGGCTACAAAAATCTCAAAATAGGCACCCATTTTTATCCCTGCTTCCCTCCTCCCCCAGCAGAAAAACGTTGCAAATAGGATTTTTCTTCCTAGGACTTTGGTGCTCACATCATAACCCCCAAACTAAGGTGGCACTTTGCGGCATAGGTGAAAAGCTGTGTCTTCGAATGACGTATATTATGAAGCAACTCAGCACTCTCCAGATTTAATTCTGACAGGCAAGAGCAGGTGGATGCCACACAGTTTAACCTTGGAAAGATGACCCCGCATGCCTATTAATTTACATTTGATAGTTGCAAGATAAAGTAAAGATTATTAAGGAACTTGTAGAAGGGGCACGGGGTGTTCAGGTGGAGCCAGGAATGTGCTGACACAGAAAGAGGCCTCCTGGTTTCTGTTATTAGTTTATTTTTTCCTAAGACCTTCACGAGATTGTAAAGCTCTGCAGTAAAAATATGCTCTATGATAACCTGCGTCATTGCAATGCCAATAAATTAAAAGGCGAGTGGCTGATCCCAGTTTACTGCAGGATACTGTGAGTCTCGGCATGACTCTGTCAGAGGCCAGGGCAGTGTCATGGAGACAGAGTGCCAAGCAGGTGAACTTGGAGGCATTTTGACTTGCGAAATTTTGAAAAGAATGTTTTCCACTGCAGTCAAGCTTGAAAATGTGGGCAAACCCAACTTTTAATAACGTTTTCTCTTCCATTCTTTGTGTGCCAGGGATCACCCACGCTCATCAGTACCAGGTAAACCTCCTTGTTCTTAGCAAGACTATTGCAGCTTGTCTATTAGGCATCCTATCTGCTCTGCTGTTTTGCTGTTAGCAGTAGCAATGGGGGCAGATGAATTATTGCATTATCTGCAAAAAGCCTGCACTGGCAAAGGAAGACTGAGAATTTCCTTCTTTGCTTTGACCTCATCTATTCTTTGGCTAATGAATTATTAGATTATAAAGAATATATATTAAAAAAGCAGTAAACCCTGATGTAGAAGAGACTTTATTTGTGTGGTCTGTTTTGTGGCTGGGCGGTTTTATTTTGTTCTACTAAGAATCAAAAATAAACTCAGCTTGCCAAGAAATGGGGAAATTTGTTCTTACCAGCCAGCGACTCCGATGTCTCTGCTATCGAGAACAAAACTGGGCTCTGCTAGGCTGTGCCTTCTTCCTTTCTGATAACTAACTTCTTCCCTTTTCCATTTGCTCTCCGGTGCTGCAACCCCCTACATTGCATCACCTGGACTGCACACGTGAGTCGCTTGCGTGGACGTGAGAGACCCTCTTGCTGTTGCGAGGAGAAGTGCCCGTTATGACCCTTTGGGTCACCTTTGAATTAACCCGTCGGGTGACACTTCTGCTCCTTCGCTGGGTCATAGCCCATCCATTAAGACAGACTCTGCTCAGCACAATAGCGATTTTCTCGGAGCGGCGCTTGGCGCCGGAAAGCCTCCTTCCCCGGGGGTTTGGAACGTGCCGAGAGTGACTCAGAAACACCTGAATCACAGAGGAAAGGCTATATTTATACTTCCTCTCGCTGAAACCTTCATCTTTACATGCAAATCTATTAAGTTGCAACCAGGCCTCTTATCTCAGCCTGGGGGCCTCTTGGTCATTGCTCTGCAGCGTCTTGTGCTTTCTGCCCTGCTTCGCATCCCGGACGTTATGGATCCCCAGCAGCTAACGTATAAGTCAAATAATATGTACTTGGTTGTTCCTGCCTTTTGGTGCTCCCCATATTTCCTACTGTAAGGTAACTGGGACACTTTGCAGACATGAAACTGTGTAACGTAAGTGAACAAACCTCCCTACATGTCAGTAATGTGGATTTTTTTAAAAATCATTTTTTTTTCATCTCCAACTCGCGGGCAAAAATTTTATCTGTTATGAAGTGACACAGTTCTGTAAAGTTCATTAATGGGATGCCATGATGGATCTGTCTTCCTACCCATAAATGATTCCCTTATTAATAGTTCATTAAATATTAAGACCTTTGTGTTAATTTAGGGCACAGATCTGACTTATTTTAGCCTTACCATGAGCCATGGTACAAGGTCACATTCTCATTGAGTTTGGTTGTTATTCAGAGATTAAGGATATCTTCCTTTTGGGGCTTCTAATTTAAAGTGAATATGATTTCCACTCAGAGAAAGAAGAATTGTTCCTCTGAGAGGCTGAAAACCATGGGAAGCAGAAAAGCTCTTTTCATCAATAGACAGAGTTAGCAAGAAATAAATAAGGTGACAAAAAATAGGCAGGAAATTAGAAGACACCTTCTTATGGAGTTTTTTTTATATAGGAAGATGCATTGATAGTTTGCAGCTATTCGAAATGTCAGTCTAAAGAAATCCATAATGCATCCCAAAGCACAGGTGCACATCCAGGGAGAAGTAAATTCCCCTCTTAGAAGTGAATGAAACATAAAGGCACTTAGTTCATTTGCAAAATCTCTTGGCATCCAGGCTTGCAGGGCCCTGCGGCGTCTCTGTGCTATGACTATAGGCAAAAACAGGGCAGTTCTGGGGTCACAGGTCTTCCCTCTGTGCCTCATCCATGGGCTCTTCTCTGGGGCAGAGGGAGATGCGGGGCAGGTCTGTCACCTTGCGCTTGAGATGTGGCCCTGGAAGTCGCTTCAGCCCCGGAAAGGCTGATTGTGAGGAGAGAGATGAGAACAGGAGGGCTGCCATGCAGACCAGGCCAGTGTGAATTGTCTTTATAATATCTAATAAACTATAATATCTAAAGGAATCTTTGTAAATTATTATTGCCATTCTGAAGGAAAGCAAAAAGAAGTTTGAAAAAAACATATTTTTCAAAACTATTTCATCATAGAATGAAAGTACTTAGTGCTAAATTTCTGCTTTAAAAACATCTCCAAAGTGTATATCCAAAGTATATGGGATTAAATTCAGTGACATGAAGTCTTGGCATGCTCTCTGCTTAAGGAACAGCAATGGTGTAAGGAAGAGGGGCAGCAACAAAAAAGTGTCTCAAGGAAGGTGAAACATTTGTCTTTGATGGGGGAAGCGTAATCTGACATGCAGCAGAGATAGCAATGCTTTTAAAAGCTGCCCGGAGAGCAAGGCAGATCCCTTTTTCCATTTTCTCTGTGACTTGTGAAAGACTCGTGAAGGAAGTTTAATACTTTAAGAAGATGAAAGTCCTGCTGCCTCCATGCTGCTGAGCCCAGGGAATGGCCCTCTCCAAGCCCTTCAAGATCACAAGTGAAGGTAAATGAAGCAACACACATTTATGCAGTGGAAAAAAAGTAATAATGGCAGCATTAGGTGTTGCTGCATTAGGCATGGATTCCTGCAAAATAGCTTTGGGAAGCTGGAGGGAGCTGGTGCCAGGAGTATTGATTCAGCAGGGGGCACGACAAGGACAGGGCTTGTCAAGTGGCAGTTGGAGTGGGGCTGCAAGGCACTCCTCCATCTGACCAAACGTTACCAGCGAGGCAGGTCAGCTGCTTAGGCAGCTTTTTTTCTGCTTAATCTTTCTGTCTGTAGCCGTTTAATTGGCCCTAACACTCATTTTCCATGATTTGTGTGAGAAGCCAAACAGAAGAGGTCACTGTGCAAGAGACCAGATTACCTGAATCTGTTCTATAGCATAAACGTAATTTGGCTAGTGCAGAGCAGCCTTTGCAACCTTTCATTATTTTGCACATACAGGTTTTGAAATCCAGTTATTACTGTTACTGCTACACCTCGCTACGACATGCCAAACTGCAGCCAGTTCTGCTTTGTGGATGAAACAGAATCATGTCACAGGAGCGCGGGCTAGAAATCATGAGATTCCTTTCCCAAGAGAACACAGAGAAAGCTGAAATAGAGGATTCTCTATCTCACCTGTTAAGGGACTTCATAGCGAGCTCCAGGCTGGCTTCACCAAGGCAGCGCAGGTGTTTGATGCGTGGTGCTGTTATAGGCAGCCCCAGGGTTATGCACCTGCAAGAGAAAGATTCCCTTTGAAGGGAATTTTGAGAAAAGCGTTCAAGAAACTCTCTGTGAAATGCCTCTCTCTGTTGCGTTTTGTCCTGCTTAGCTCGGTGAAAATTTGCCGCTGTTGGTAAATAAACTATTCAGGAATCTCTCATTCAGCATTTTCTCAGGAATTACAAAAGGACCTGGGAACACTCTGAAAGGCCTGAATCTCCCTTAAAAAAAAAAATGGTTTTGTGGGAAAGACAGGTGTGCTTTTTAGCACATTGGCAAGATAAACAGGTCACTTGCAAAGCTGCAGCCCAACTGTGGATGAGGAATGCTGCTTGCAGAAGACCTGCGTAATAGAGTTGAGACACTGTATAGTCATAAAGTAATACAGTTTAGTAATAGAGTCTTAGAAATTTATGGTCACACATTACATGAAGGCATGGAAAGGAAGTCTGCATTTGGTTATTTGCCCAGCTTTCTTGTAGCAGAACAGTTGATAATGAGGGAAAACCAGCGGAGCTAGTGGAAAAGAGCATTTGTGAGTGGAGCTGCTCATCCACCCCAGGTACCTTCAAGGAGGTATCGGTAAGAGGAGCTTTCAAACTGCAAGAGCACAGTTTTTCTGATGCTACATTTCCCCAAAGCACATGGAGATCCGAGTGCTGTTAGGAGTTTCAAAAACTAGACTGGGTTGAGTATCTTGGGTGTACCAGGCCTCCTACCTTGGGAAAAACGTGCCAGATTAGTGTGTCGCCTGGCGTGGCTTTCTGGTTCCACCTCTTTAGAAAGCTGCTTTGTTTCCAAATATTTAAGAGAAGTTATTTTATACAGACTAAATAGGATGTCATAGCATGTCATATTTCTTGACATGCTGTGAGGAAGGGGATGGGGGAAAGCCAGTAGTTTAGCTAGAGTTTTAAACGGAAGAATCCTGTAGTTCCATGGGAGGTGTCTGCATAGTGTCCTCATTCATAGAATTTATTGGAATTAAAATGGAATGAAGCTAATATAGTGCAATATGGCAGAATTAGCAAACAGGGCAAAATGCATCCAATTAATTTCAGCCTATGTGATGCCTGTGCAGCATACATCAGGGGAACTATAGCTACTTTAATGGTGAGAGGGACTGCAGCTTGGAGAGAGGCTAAAACGAGCCTTCTCCTCCCTGCAGACCCATGCAGTGACAGAGATTTACTGTCCTGTGCAGAATTTGGCTGGTTTTCCTGCTGCCCAGCGCTGTCTCGCTGCCCATCCCCGTGCCCGGGGGGTCCCCCCAAGGCAGGAACCTCAGTGCGAGGCCCAGAGCTGGCGTGAGGGTCGGGGCTCTTCTTCCCAGCAAAAGGCAGCTCTGAGCAGTGACTCCACTGCCGGTAGGTTCTAATTTGTGGGATCAGAGACTGCTAGGCAAATATTTATATCATATTATAATGATATAATAACCACCACCACCA
>VZSV01000016.1:3023958-3127831 GCA_013398735.1 Nothocercus julius
TCCTTGTAGTCATTTTTCTTCTATTTGCTGCTTATTGGCCTCCTTCGTGGCTTGTAGGCAGGTTGCTAATGAACAGAGCAGATCAGGCTCCGACAGAGCTGCTGCGAAGCAGCTGTCGTCAAATGGTTGGCACTGCCGCAGAAGCTGCCGGGGCTCCCTTACACTGCCTCGAAAAATAAGGCTCCGAGACCCCGCGGAAGAAGGCAGGAAATAAAGGACGAGGAAGGGCATGGAACAGGAAACTTCCTCCCCCCCCCTTTTTTTTTAGGGAAAAAAAAAAAAAAGGCTTTTGAGGATGCAAGTAAAATGCAAGTCATTCGTCTATTCTTCAGCTCAGGAGTTTTGAAGTCAGAAGACCAAAGTAAAACATTATTATGATGGTCCTTTGACATGCTCCTAGAAATCTGTTCTTTTTAAAATACTGAATCTGAAATCTCCAGATTAAAACAACTTTGTGTTTAATATTTAGAGAAACTGCCAAATAAAAAAAGTATTTTTTTAGAATAGAGCTATAGGAGACTTTAGTCATAAATGTGAGTCATAATCTTTCTCAAAGGTTTGGAGGCAGGTTTTTGTTTATTTGTTTGTCTGCTTTTTGATCTCTATATTTTTTTTTTAAATGTTTAGCTTGATCTTAGAACTGCTCTGTTTTTTGCTTATTTAACAGACTTCTGTGGGAGTTCTGCTTCGGGTCTTACAAATAATAAGCCAATAGGACTAAGAAATGAATACAGCATTTGGCGTTTTAATTGCTGGTAGGAAGTTTTGAGACATGAACACAATGCATGAGGAAGGGAAAGCTGAATTCAGGATGTGCTCCTTGTTGTTTATGTGAGAGTTAAACTGGTGTGACAGCAAAATATGAGCGGGGACACTGCTTCTATTTTCTTAGAAACAATTTAAATGTTCTTTTTAGGTGATTAAATTAGTTTTCTTTCAGTTATCTGGCCTGTGAGCTGAAGGTCTGGATTTACATTGTAGAATGACATCCCTAGACATTCAAAATACATGAGTTCATGATACTCGGAAGTAGACTAAAAGCATGGATTTTCTTTTATTTATTTATTTTTTGTTTCTGGAACTTCTGGATCTTGAAAATGCCACTTTTTAAAAATTCTTTTCTCTTCAACCACAAGAGATACAAGGTTTTCTTTGTAAAATTAAACACCACAGGAGTTGAAGACTCATTGTCTATTTCTAGCACCTATGAGTGAAATAGCTATAAATAAGAAATATTCCCAAACTTATAAGAACTGTCATGTGGGATGTTGACATTTAATTACTACTGAAGGAAGGGTAAAGCCCAAAGTGTTTTTACCAGGCCACGGTTGTAAGGTTGACATGGGATTTGATGGCTGGACTTCTCTGGCCATCTTCCTATGTGAGCTTACACAGGAAGTTTAATTTCCATATGTGGAAGAACTTCTTTCCTGTGAGGGTGCCAGAGCCCTGGCACAGGCTGCCCAGAGAGGCTCCTTGTGGAGGCTCCTTCCCTGGAGATCTCCCAAACCCGCCTGGCTGCCACCCTGTGCCCCGTGCTCTGGGTGTCCCTGCTGGAGCAGGGGGCTGCACTGGATCATCTCTAGAGGTCCCTTCCAATCTCAACCATTCTGGGATTCTGTGATCTCCACCCAAGGTGGGGAGCATAAACTCCAAAAATCACAGTCACTCCGTTAGCAGTCACGACTCCAACATACTCTCTAGCCATTTTCCTGTAAATATCTAATTAAAAGTTAATCAGCAGCAAAAGCCATGACACATAACTACAGAGAACTCTGCAAAATTTGAGATATAATAGTAGGAACCAAGGAAATGTGTCTTTCTCCTCAAAGCTGCTTATTCAGTTGCTGTGCTCAGGAGAAATCCATGCTTTACATTTCCCTAGGCATGTTGGATTTGCTGAAAATGGAAGTCCCAGCTATCCAGTCATCTGCAGGCACTCAAGGAAAAGAAAGACTCATCCAGAGTGTTTCAGCCATCCCAAGAGAGGCACGCTGAATATATGGATTGAGTTACTGGGTGGGGATCCCTCTCTTCTCTTGCCCATGTCCAGGAAAGCTTGTAACAGGCAGGTACTTGTGTTTGGTCTTTTTCCTGCTGAACAGAGCTTCATATCCAATTTGTGGAATAATGTAAATCGACAGACTTAGCAATTTGTATTTAAAAAAAAAGTAATTATAAAATGAAACTCCTACTGTCCTGAGAAATTTTAGTGATGATCATCTTTCTCAATAAAGTTCAGTGATATAAAGACTTCTGTACAGACCTGATAGCAAGCAACCTAGAAAATCAGTGTGTCTTTAGTTTACTTTTCCTAACATCACTGGCCTGGTAGCCGTTCTTGCTGGGTGGGCATTGCCTTTGGGATATCTCAAGAGCGTTATCAGAAGTCTTAGCGTGATAATGCCAAACTCAGTGTAGCAGCAACAAGCAGCTCCCAGGGCACTAAGGTGACCAACCTGCTCACTCTCTGTAAAGCAGGAGCTTCTATATAGCCTGTCCCGCCCCCTATTGCTATTTTGCATAAAGCTTCCAAAATGACTTTGGAAGGTGCTGTGGTAAAATGAGCAACTCAATGATTGTGTTCACAGTCTTACTTCTAGTCGGAGTAATTTTGGTAGAGTTTCCACCAAAAATTTCTATTCTAAAGCATGGTACTTATAAAGGAAACTAAAAACGTATAGCTTTGAAAAACTTATTTTGAGAATGCATTGTATCTTAGATAAAAAAATAGTACTACAGGCCTAGAAAAAGGTTCAATACAAATACTCAAAGAACTCTGCCAAAGAGGCTACTTTCCTGATGCCAATTAGCAATGCTGGTGTTAGATTCATTTCTCTGGTGCTATTTTGAGCATGAAAGCACCACATTTGCATTACTGAGATTCTGAATCCACTAACTTCAGTGATTAACTCCTTAAGCCTGGCGGTATGCTGCAGCGTTGGGACTCTATATTCATGTAGGTTGGCTATAAAGAGAGGAACAGTGTGCTGTGCTTTATGGGAAAAATATGTGATTTGGACACACAAAAAATAATTCACATTGTGTATTTGGCTCTGAATTACTCATGAGACTGATTTATCAAATTTCTGTCTTTATCTGTCTCTTTCTTATGCCTATCACTAAATACACCCACTTCCACCATGAAATGCATCAACAGCTTGAAAGCTCGCAGCTTCCTACATAACAGTTTATGTCAGAAAGCAAAGAATATCATATTATGCTGAAACTTCTGTGAGAATATCACTAATGCTACATAGAGAGAATTTTTGGCTAACTCATTTGAATTAATGCCCTTCATTTTGGGAGCAGCGTCATGAGATCCATATTGATCACAACTGTCAGACTTCAGTTAGGAATGATTAAGTCTTCGTAACTTTATCACCTTCCTCCTACACAATATTTTCCTTTAAAGTAAGATGTGAACCTCTGAAAAATTTTATAAAGTGTTTGACTTTTTGAATTGCATAGGACAACTCAAGGAATGCAGAAAGAAAATGTTCAGCTCGTTAGAGGAAGGTAAATTTCTCACAGCAGAAGCCCTGAATAAATCTGGTTCTTGATTTTGCCGAACTTTATCAGGGTTCTGCCACAACAATCACAATAGTAATACATGTGACCTCTCACAGAGCACTTTCTTTTTGCAGTACCATGCAAACTATCGAAAAAGTATCATCCTAAAATGGACATAATTTTACCTGCCTTTCACAGGCCCACCTTAATATTAGGCTCTAATGCATTATTTTGAAATTTATGTTGCTTGAGTGTTCTTTACAATGAATTTGAAGCCATCTCATTTGAAATATGAAAATGCTCATGCATTTTTAACATGACCGACATTTTTCACCCAGGATATTTTGAGCAGGCTGCCTAATGAGGTAGAGGAGTTTTTGTTACTGGAGAGTTGTGAGGCTAAATGGGCTGAGAGCAGCACAGGCACCACTCGTACAGCACATGTGGAGCTAGTAGAAACGGACAGAGACTGGGAGCTTTCCCCTGGAGATCCTTTACATACTGTTTATATAAATACATTTATAAACAGTGATGGCATGACTTTGCTTAGCAAGCAGATCATTGTTTTGAATCGAACCTATCCAGGACATCTAGAAGAAATTTCCATTTGTGTAGAGGGGAGCTAAGCGTTAAAACTCTGCAAGTCAGATTATGTTTTACTGTTTTAAGGGAGGTGTGTTGGGGGTTTATTAGGTTATGACAAAACTCATAATCCTTCAGGATAATACAGTGTGGAATGGATAAAAGCTCTACAATCAGGAGGAGCTTACCTTGGAGATGGTCATTTGTATAGCTAAAACTTGCTACATTTTTCTTGTAGCAGCAGCACTTTTATTTACTGCAGGTCAATACAAGTGACTTCCTACTAAATAATTAATATGTAGAGACTGTACTTTTTGAGCTTAGCCTGGAATATCCTAGATAACATTCAGGCTCACTCACTAGCTCTCATTTATGAGGAGACCAGACTGATATTAACTTGAATGTGAATATATATTTGATGAGATGGTCATCATGAAACTGATAAGAATTTTAAATTCCTCATTCCTCTGTTCTAAGGATTTACATTACAGTCGATACTGTCAGTTATAAGGAATGACTAGGTCACTTTTGAAGGAACTAAATCTATGGATCTGTTACAGAGTGATTCTTTGAAATTTTTCTTTTTATGGCATCATTTGCTAAATACTACTAGATTAAACCAGACTAATCTCCATTCTCTCTCACGTTGCCAGTATAAACTGAAATACAAGGTTTTTTTTTTCTTTCCTGCTGAATTTATATATGGAATAGTTTATACATTTCTCTTTTTAAATTATGCTAATATATGGGAAACAAATAACCCTGAGACACCAGGAAATAACCTGCACTTTACACACTTTGTGGTGATTATCAGTACCATTCAAGACTGTTCAAGTGTATTTTAAAAATTCAGAATGTAGAGTATGGTCTTTGAATGATAAAGTTGACACTTTGAATGACAAACTTGTCCCAGGCAGATATAATATTTTCATGTTTTAATCCTTTGCTGGTTATTTGTAAGAAAATGTTCTAAGAACTCTTAGGATTCTCATGTCACAGTTAATTGGGGAAAGAAACCACATTCAATCAAATCAACTGGACCATTCGGATCAGACAGTGACGCAATATCTCCTGTCAGTCATGGAGCTGTTAGCTTCCCTCAAGTCATTAATAGCCTGGAGATAAAAAATTAGCTTAGTAGAGCTACCTGGGGTTTGTTTTTCTGCAGAATTATTCTAAGCCAGAACTGTGGAGTGGCTTGAAGTTAATAGGAGTGGTACTAACAAAGGAATGATATGGGAATGTACTAATGTTTTTAGTTTACAGATTTTTTTTTTTGTTTGTTTTTCCACAGTACTGGACCATTATTTTGCTGAATGCAATCAGTCTGCATAATTTTTTTTTCCTTTCCTGACATACCTCTGTTGGTACTAATGAAGCCTAAGTAATAACAACTCTGTTTAAGCGAAAAAATTGTCAGAACATACAAGCAGATCACCCAGCAGAAAGACCACACACACCATACTCTAACTGTAGCTTCAGTGAGCCAGTAAAGTGTTATGCTCTCCTCAACTTATTTCTTTGAAGGCTCTCATTAACTACCCAGTTAACATAAAACATAGCCTTAAGCAAATGTGGCTTTGGCTTCCAGCTCTCAAGTCAAAACTCTGCCCTTAGCTCCAGAAGGGCTCAGCTGTTTATCTACTGTTAATTATAGTACGATTGCCAACATGTCAGTCCTAAAATTCCTCAGTAGGACATGACTAAAATTTATTATTATCTAGTCCTGCTGCAATACTAGAATAAAGATGTGTGAACAAATTATCTAAACAGGAAACTATCTCAAAGCAATGCTAACACAACGCATTAGTAAAAGTGCAGTGGGCATGCTGCTCTTTTCAGATGCCTTCCTCAGTAATGCTCTTTAGCTTAATTCTAGTTCTTGCAGCTGGTGTGATTTTTTTTTGTGTGTTTTGATAATAAGAGTGGAATAGGACTTCAAACCTGCTCCTTGCAGGGCTCAGAATGATAATTATTTGGGAAAACCACCCAAAGGTTTTAGGGGGTTCTCTGGCCCCTTTGGAAGGAGCTATAGCACATTTCTGTAACGTGGGGCTTGTTTACAGGCAAGTTTATCTGTTCAGAGTATCATAAGCAAAGTTCTTGAATGAGAGGCAGTGATCATAAAGCACCTGTATGGATACCTTGTCATCTTGTGGGGCCTAGGGTGGATGTTGCTTTTGATGTTCCCACCACGTCTGCTTAAGAACTTGCTTCAATGAATCTACTTGCATCTGAACTAAAGACTCGGGAAGGTTTGCTCTTGTCTGGAAAGCTGGAGGTGGAGGTTAGCTGGAGGGCTCCACTGGCTATAAAGCATCTGCTAAGCCAAACTTCTGTGAAAAATGTTGAGGTCTAGCAGGACCTTTTTTTTTTTTTTTTTTTTTTTTTTTTTTTTGTGAGGGAAAGTAGAAATTTCCACAGACTGTCATGTCAGAAATGCCAAATACGTCCTGGAGTGGGAGCAGGTTGTTTTTCGGAAGTGACTTGATCAGTTATACTTAGCAACATTTTCCTGTCAGAAAATCTGCTGGCAAGAGTGTCCTACCAATATTACTCTTTCTGAGACGGGAAGCTGGCCTACCAGCATCCTTGTGGATGCCTCTTAGCGCAGAGAATGGTGTGATTTCATGACACCACAGGGTTCAGATGATCTCTGTAGGCTTTCCGGTGGCAGATGCTTGGGTTTGGAAACGACGACGCTGGTTTGTGCAGCCCGCCAGCTGTATGCTGCTCCCTGTCCCTGTCTCGTGACTCCATCTGTTTCCCAAATTTCCTGTTTGTGTGCTCCTCTGGGCCGAGCATTCGTCCTCCCCCAGCAATCCCCACCGGGCAAAGCTCCTTCACATCATGGCCTTGTTTGTTTCCCTTGCTCTGGCTTTGCAAGTCATGCAGATTTTGGAACAGTTTCCTGCAAGCCTCCCATCCTTCTTGCTACTGAGGTGCCTTCTGAAACACTGACGGACTGGCAGAGTTTGCTAGCAAAAATATGAATCCTTCGTTTCTTAGCCAGAAAGCAATGAAGTTACATTTGAAAGAAAAACATGTTTCTCCAAGTAGACAAAAAAAAAAAAGAAATCAGTACCCTTTACTTGTATGCTTTACAGGTGAGGTAGATGTGTGATGCTGCACAAAATAAATATGCCTGTTCAGCAAGCATTCCAATAACAACGAATTTGCCGGTAAGGTCTCCCCAGTGTCACAGATGCACAACCAAAACTCTGCACCTACAAATCCGTGTTGTGGGTATGTTTGCCAATTTGGCAGGTTAGCCAGCAACCCATTTTTTTTTTTTTTTTATCTGTTTTTTTCTTTTTTTTTTTTCCATGTGTTAAATGTAAGCAGGTAGCCCGTCATGTTTCATAGAGAACTATACATTTTTTTACTAAAAATTATGCATTTTCAATGCAATCATTTGTTTGCACACTCCAAAACCCCCTTTATAGCATAAAGGGAGTTAATACGCAAAATAATTGTGATTTCTACCTACATCCATCCTCCTTTCTTAAAAATTCATTAAATTTTATGAGGATAAAAATTTACTGTTGCTTGAATTTTGGTTAATAGCAGTTGATAACACTTTATTTTAGGTGTCCTATCATTATTAATATATCAGATAGTCATTGTAATAAAAAAAAAGTCACAAATTTATTTTGATCAATGCCGTCTTACATGCTTTAACTGGAATTTCATTGCAATTTAGCACAACCAATGTGTTCATTTGAGCCAAAGTACTGTTAATACCAGTGTTAAAATAATTCTCTTTATGCCTGAGCTCTGGGATATTAGTTGCACTGGTTGCTTCAAAGTTGCGCGGTCCTGAACTAAATATCCTAAAATGCTGAAGAACTTCAAAGGATCCTAATGCTCGAGTAATCCAGCAAGTATTAAGTCTTCCCGCCCTGAAAAGAGAAGCATTTACGTAACTAATTAATTTGCCATAGTAAATAATCCGCTGACATTTACAATAAGGAGCCCTATTGGAGGGTGAAATAAATATTATGTTGCACGTAAAACTATAAATAGTAAGAATTTTGATGCCAGGCACAGTTTCAAAATGCTATGGAAAATAGATGAGTGCTGGCTACGGGAAATAAATTTGTACGTCTCCGAAACCTGAGCATGTGAGCAGCGCAGCTACCTCCAAAAGTGACCGCGGACCCGAACAGCCTCGCGTGCAGCCCTTATTCAGATGACAACATAGGTCAATGTATCCTATGTCTAACTAAGATGAAGTGTCTTCTGTGTCTAATCTAAATATTTTATTGTTATTATTATTATTTTTTAATGAGCTTTAGCTTGTCTCAGCTGGAGGGTACCTATTTGTGGCACCTAGGTTGAAAGGCTGAAGCACAGGGTGGGTGTCCGGAGTTGCCTGCGCTGCATGGATGGGGTGGGAGAGCTGTCCGGGGGGAACGGGGCCATGGAGTGGCAGCAGGGTAGTTTGGGCCCTTGCAAGCAGGGCTGGTGTGCGATTTTGTTTGCTGTCACGCATGCTGATCTTAGCTGGGCAGTGCAGCTACTGCCCAATGCAGCCCATCGTGCCTTCTTCCCAGTGAAGGTGAGGAAGACCTTTGTTTGGCTCGTTGACTTACCCAGAAACAGTCTTAGCCATTCTGTCCATGTGCTCCGTGTCCAAACACCGAAAGTTTGAACGTTCGAGTTAACATAGCTTTGTAGATATTATATGTACATATATATATGAATATATTTATTAGGCCATGAGCATGTTAGCACTGATTCTGCAGGTGGCTCCTACTCCATGGCAGTGCTGAGCACCACCACAGTGTCCCATGTGGCACAAGAAGCTCCCGCCGGCTGCTCTTTCGCCTCACCCTCGTGTGTGAGCGGCTGTTTGCTGCCTCTGCCTCCAGCTGAGGCCATAAAACTATTTTTGTGCTCGGGGGAAGGTGGCGAGCAAGCTGACCCAAGTCATGACTTCCATAAAACTGCTCCCGATTAGCACGGGGGACCTTGGCCCAGCCCTGGCAGCCCCTGTGCAGCCATTCAGTGGTGATAGTGCTACGTAAACTAGGATATTGAAGGAGCAAGGGAGATGAAGATGGATGACAGTATTTGGGAGCATGGAAATTCGTAGGAATAAATGGGAAAAAATATGACAATTTAGCATCCGGACCAGGAGAAAGGCAGAAACCTAATGGAACTGTTCAAAATGCCTCTATATTCCTCTTGTTGACCTTTAATTTAATGTGTAAGCAAGTTGATGTTTCTGACAGGCAAATTTAAGCAAAGTGAACAGCCAGAGAACATCTGAATTTGTGCAATAGCTTACAAACAAGAGCCAGATTGACCTACTGATTAAAGTCTGGTAGGTATACCTATTAAGTACAGTCTGTTGTGATACTTGCACTTGTTATCTTCTGCCTCTTTGATATGCTTTGCTGCTCTTCAGCATTTTTTTCCATTGGTTGTGGTTGTGCAAGTGAAGGTAGTGGTGCTCTTGTAAGGCAAGATTCGGGGATTTAGGACTATTGCTTTGATATGCCACTCACGAATCAAGGAAACTTGCAATTTATCTTGCACATCTTCATTGCTTTACTCTTTTTCAGACTCTTGTTATGGAATATGCTATTTCTATAAGGTTGTTTTTACACTGCTTGAGCAGGTAATTCGTTCTACGTCTCACTTGTGGATTTAATTAACGTTATCACAGCTGCACTAGTTTTGCTCTATATCCACACCGTCCATTCTTCCTCCTATCCAAACTTCCACTCATGGAGGTTCATTTTATGATTTTCTCACCGTGGCTGAAAATCTCCTTCACGTAAAATCAAATTCTCTCTCCATGAAGTCCTTTCACACCATGCTATGAGTGGATAGTGATGAAAGGAAATGGAAGGGAAGGGCTTTCTGTCTTAGTGGGCACATGGGGAACTGCTGCTCTCTTACCGCTTGTGCGAAGATCACATTTTCAGCTAAGCAAAGGTATAGCAGCAGATTGTACAGGAAAGGAAATATGAATCTTGGATAACAGGCCAATTAATAGAAACTTTGTTTCCTTTCTTCTGCACAACTGTCTGATGTAATTTAGTATATTGCAAGTCTAAATATCTCAATGGAGTTTTTTATTTTAAAAAAAAGGAATAGTCTCTATGTCAGTAGTCCCAGCCCACCATGTGTGCATGAAGATGCACTCCCCATGCTTACTGGAGACATTAGGAAGCCCTTTCCCCCAGGAAGAGGGTGAATCGCTGAGTTTGATCTGGTCCAACAAACTCATGGAGCGCTCATCACAGTATGGACTCCGGGGTCTCCCCAAGGGAGCCCCCAGCATGCAGAGAGGTAGGTGGGAGAGATGCTGGGACTTGGGGACACACCAGTCACCTCCTACGGTATGACCAGGATTGATGAGAATATTCACCGAATTATTCAATGGAAAAGAGAGATCGGCGCACTCCTGTTATGGAGCATACGTAATAATGCCGGGAGTTAGAAAGAATTCTTACGTTCTTGTTTTGGGGTTTTCTTTGTTACCTCTGGTTTCAATCCCTGGGTTAGCACTTCTGGCTTGCTTTGTAGCTATTTCAGCTGTGGTTTAAAAGTACAGGATGCCCACTCTTCCATGTCACTCTTTCTTTAAATGGTTAATTCCAAGGTGAATATTTATTAAAGGGGCTGCATTTCAAAGCGCCTACTCAGGAATGGAAATCTCATTGGTCTTACATATTTTTAAATGATACAAACTTGTAAAGGCTCATTTTCCTCTCCTTCCAGTGAAATATTGCAAATGTTTTGCAAATGTTATCCCAGATTTGTAATCAGGATTTGTAATCTGGTTTCTACTTCAAAGATGAGCATTCCCCATATTCACTGTGGTGCTTGCCAGGACCAGAGATCCACAAAGGCCTGCCCGAATCCTGCCGAATATTTAAGAGACAAATGTATTTGGGCACAGATGGAAAGGTGGTGAAACAGCAACATTTGAGAAATTTCATTCCATATTTGATCTGGATTGAAATCCAATCTTTAAGCAAAAATGCTTAAAACATTTTGACGGATGTGCACATCATACACCCAGCCATCTGCCCCTTCATCCCCAAAACACGGGATTTGTATGAGTGTTTATTCATTTATCACAGAAACCCTATGATAAAAATGATGTTAATTATATCCTTAATGCAATTGAATTAACATAATAAATGATCATCTTTTTTATTAGCTTTCAAGTAATTATTTACAGCCTCTCCATAGTCTGATTTTGTTTAGACGTTATAAGAGCCTAAATTCTGGTGAAACCAGTGATTTTAACAGGAGAACCGAAGTCACCTAATGTTTTGATCCCCATGAGCTTTTCAAGTAGATGGGGTTTCATTTTGAAGTCATATGATCCCGACAAGAATAGTCCCCGTGAAGTCAAGGAGAAACAGCATCTCCGTGTCCTTAAACAAGCTGTACATTGCAGATTATATCAGAGATTTATTGGAGTGCAAGAGGGAGATGAAGGAAAGGCTAAGGTTAAGACTCGCATCTGTAACTTTCAAATTACTAACAAGCAGGGTGAAAATTCAGCCCTTTGAAGCCTCCCCGGCTGAATGTGTGACTATTTACTATCTATCTGCCCCTTTGGGTGCTTCTCATTGGAGCTGGGCCGGTAAAGCACATCTTGTGCTGACGTCCCTGTAGTGAAAAGGAAAATTAGTGTGGAACCTCTTGCATATACACAGTATTAAAATGTTACATTTTGCATTTCTCATTCACCTTTATTTTAAAGACTAAAAGACCAAATTACGTGCATCTCTGAAAATACAGAAGAAGGGAAAAAAAAAATCAAACTTCAGGAAACCAGTGTGAGACAGCTGGATATTTACAAGTTACACAGATATAGGAGGCTCCTGTTTCTGTCTGGATCTTTTAGTTATGTCATTTACCCAAAAGCACTAGTCAAACTTATTTCAGAATCAAATAACCTTTGCTTGTGAAAATCAGTTTGTAAAAATTCCCATCCAGCTACACAATGATTTTTATTCCACTGCCATCGCATTTTCTATTGTCTCTGTATGGTAATGATACGTAACACTGGGTTAGAATATTGATTTTATACATTGCAAATGTGATCTGGGTGCAACACAGGTAAGTAAAAATGGCTTTTTTGATGTGGATATTCTACAAGTAGTATGTAGTAACTTAGTATTGCCAGGTTCGATTTTATGATTTAAAAATTTACATGCAATAAGAGAGAACAGCACTTTTCACATTTTTTGACCTAAATATTTCTCAGCTTTTTGCAATGATTCCACAGCTGGACTCCAAACGCATTTCAGGTCTCCACTGCTATTAACATTTGGGTCCATACCTCATGCGCGACTCTAATTAAGCACGTTAATAAAGTGAACGCACAACATATCTGTCAATGCGCCCCTTGAAATATTTCACGTGCTCAGAGGCAGGGTTTGTTTAGTGCTGGCTTGCAATGAGACGGTCCAGAAGAATAGGAAATAATAAGGCAGCCTGAAAGCTCATGTCATGCTAGCTATTTCATGCCAAATGCTGTTCTCAAGCACCTGGCAAGTACAATTCATGCATTCTCCAAATGTCAGTGGCCAGCGAGCTCCTGGGGACGGTCCCTCCCGACGCGGGGACACTTGATAGGCACGATCGGGCAGGTTCTGGCCGCCAGCCTTGTTCCCGAGTCACGTGGGTGAACTGTGAGCGGGCAGCGCACCTTGCTTCTGCTTTGTGCCTTCCACGTAACTTCTTCTGGTATCCTTGATGTTCATTTTCCTGTGCCCTTAGTATTTCACGGTATTTCGGCGGGGCTTTGATGGATGCATTTTTGGAATACTGCGAGCTCTCCGTAGGTACCAAGGCACAACAGCTGCCTTCTGCTGTGATATGTAAAGCACTGATGGCATGCTATAGTCACCTAGCTTGTGAGGGGCTGGCGGGAGCGAGCGAGCACGCGGCTGTGCCCAGGGGACACGTAGGGATGGCTGTGTGCGGTCCGTACGGCATGCGCGTGCCCTTACTCATCACGGCACCTTCCAGCACAGACTCCTAATCTGCGCTTCAGCGGAGTGAGCATCGACGTGGGGAGCGCTCCGCTTGCGAGCAGATCCGTGAGGAAGACGGCTCTGATGAACCGCCTCGCGGGGCTGCAGCCTCCCGCGTCTGAGTGACAGGCCGCAGCTCCGCACCACACACAGCTCCACTTGTACAGTTGGCCAAGAGCTGTATTTTCGCTGGAATACTGACCTGAAAGAAGCCTTGTCAGCCATATAGAGGGTGTTTGATGATTTCCAGTAGGTTATTTGTGTACAGCTTGGCAAGCCAGTCCTTTAGGTGCAAGCTTGGCCTCTGGGTATGTAATATGACCATCTACAAATAATCTTTGAAGTTTTGCAGTTAGTAAATGTATCCGAAGAGCTCTTGTCATATCCACTAAAAATAAATTCAAATAACTATTCTTCGTATTGCATAAATACATTTTCTTCACCGTTTTCAACAGCTTTCATTTTAGCTTGAAAAATGTGGAGATGAGTGAACTCAGGGTTTTCATATGCCAGATGATTAGTTAATAGCTATAAGGTATTTTGTTGTTGTTGTTGTTTGCATGTTTACCAGATAGCATCTCACATCTCTGTATGCTAAAGAACAGTCCACATCTGTGACAACCATGGCTCCTTCTTTTTTACTTTTTTTTTTTTTTTTTGATTCCCATGAGTCGCTCTGGACTTCCAGTCTAAACAATTATTAAAACCTTTCTGATGCCCAAGTGAAATCAACGTTTGTAAAAGTGTCCACAAGCATTAGTGGCAGACTTCACAGCTGGATATACGCTCTACACATCCAGTGCTTTTACCTATCTACCAGCAATGAAACATAGACGTGCTCAGTCTTCTGGTAAAGGCAAAGCTCCTACGTCCATGCCGATTCTCCGAAGGGTCTGTGTTGCTTTCAGGGTAAGAGAAATGTCCACACTTTCTGCCAAGAAACAGAAGAATTGCAGCATTGTTTTGTGTAAGAAGAGTGGAAACTGTGCAACATTAGGGGTGTGTGTATGTATGTAAAGAAACCCTGCTTCCATGGCGGGTAGTAGATGGTCTTGCCTGCTGCGTTCCAAATATAGATGAGGAGCACAGGAGTGGACATGACACTGTTCAGCCACCTCACTGGAGTAGGCTTTTGAAGAGGAGACAATGTTTTGAAGCGTAGTATGTGTTTGCAGTTGGCTGGAACGTGGACCTGGAAGATGTGTTTTTCTGGCATAAGCTGGCTAGCACTGAGGTAAGTCACAAGGAGACTTTGGCTAAAAATTGTCCTTGATCCTGAATTTCTTCATCTTCATCTTCTCTCAGCGTTGCCAAGCAGAAGACATGCTGAAAGGTATATGGTCTGAGAAGGGAAGCTAATGTTTTGGATAACTGTTTGCTTGGGGTCGAGGGGCAGTATTTACAATCTTGTGTTTTACTGACGATATAATATGCACTTAGCCCGTGTTAGCATTTGCACTACCATACAGTATGCATTAGCGCTGTGGATGTGAATAAAAAACCCATGAAAGAGCACTAATCCTTATTTGTCAACAATAAGAGGACCACAATGATTAGAAGTGTATATAGCCATTAGGTGTCAATGGAGCATTCAAGTTTACTCGGGCTATGAGTCATCTCCCCTCGAGGAAGCTGCATGGAAATAACAAGGATGATAAAAGACAGTAGAGATAAGAGTGAATACTGTTAGCAATATTTTTGTAGCAAGCAGATGCTAAAATGTATTTCCAAATGTTACATAATCTTTTGTGACTCACAACAACACAGTCTATAGAGCATATGCAACATTTGGTACAGGAGGGAGTAGTTGTAAATACCAACAGCATTTTTGTAGTGTTAGATGTTCACAGAGAAGTAAATCTGTGGCTTTGAGTTAATGTTCTTTCA
Organism: Nothocercus julius; assembly: GCA_013398735.1. NCBI lineage: Eukaryota > Metazoa > Chordata > Aves > Tinamiformes > Tinamidae > Nothocercus > Nothocercus julius. The sequence goes on from VZSV01000016.1 coordinate 3,038,952, forward strand.
GATAGGGATCTTGCATGATTATACGATTTTCTTTGTGTGTCTGTGTATTTTATTATATCTTTATTGATACAGTATATTTTCCTTAGAGCAGTTCTGTGCAATCAGTTAATAAAATCTACTACTACCATGTGTTTGCATTATTGACTTCTTTCTGGGTGTAACTCAAGTCAGAGCCTGCTGTCACAGCAACATGCTATTTTCTGCAGGTTTTTACATGTTTTCCTGAATGTGTAATAAAGAGGAGGCTTCTCGACAACTTCAATTATTTTCACAATTTAAAAATTGTATCAAAGTCCACTGCATATCTTCAACTGAGACATGAAGGAGATGGAGACTTGAGGGCCTGGAGCTTTCTTGGTGCTGCTTCTTGTATTCTGGTCTTCTCATTCGTTAGTCATCTGTGTTGTGCTTCACTGTGGTTGTCTTCAGGACGTCCTGAAGGAGTTCCTGTTGTTTATAGTCCTAGAGCCTCCTCTTGTTCGTGCTACTCCCTGCACTGCACTCTTTCTTCAGTTTATTAATTGCCACTTTGGTCAATTGTGTGCATTTAATCAATCTTTACAATCTTGCCTCTAAACTGCTCAAATTTTCTTCTTGCTTCCATCTGTCTTGTCTTAGCATACTCCTACCTTCTTATTATTTTTGCTGTACGCCCTCTTTTTGGTTTCTCTCCCTTCTGCCTAGTATCTCCATGTTAGTGTAAAGCATGTGTCAGCCTACAGGCCTGTAGTTGCCTTCCCAAACACCTGTCTGAGGTCCACATCCCATCACCACAGCTGTCCAGGAGTCATGGAAAACAGGCGGTATGCCACACTCGGAGACTTTTCAGTCTGTAATTTTGTCCTGAGCAAAAACACGTCACACCTGAAATTTTACACTTCCCTTTGACATCTATTTCAGAATCATTAACCCTACAATTGGAAAAATTTTCTTTAGGCCTAACTTGGCCCTGAATTTTCATGTAGTTTAAGCCAGTCTGTTTTTCTAATCCCATATGCAGCTGTTTATGTCCTGAAGGTGGTTATTTCCCAATATACTACTCTCTTAATATTCTATCTAATGAACTTCCCCAGTTTCTGTTAAGTGTCAGATACTGTTCATTTTCTTCATGTATTTCTGTCCATAAACATTTGTTCCCCCTTCAACATGTCCAGATCCTCCTCTGTTCTCTTTCCCTTTTTTCTCTCTCCTCTCTTTCCTCTTTCTTTTCCCTCTTTCCCCCTCCCTCCCTCCCTTTCCCCCTCTTCCCTTCTGTTTTTAATTTCAATGTGTCCCTGCTTCCTTGCCTGAAACACTCTGCTCCAGTCCTTCTGGCAACACCAGCTCTGCTGTATCCCACTTGGCTTGCTGCAATCAATGCCAGGAATGTAGCCATTTGGAATGGCAGGAATGCATGGATGCCATCTACTGTGAAGTAAATTTCTTTGGATTATTCTGCTCTTTACGTAAATGTCTTTTTTAGCCCTAGCCGCCGTCAAATGCCGTTGATGCTCTTCTGTCTTCACTGTTTCCATGGCAGCAGAGCCCATCCTTTTATGACTTTCTAATCAGTGGCCTAAACAAAATCTAGAACTGTCATAATTAAAATGTAAGACTGTATACAGTATTTTTGAAGACTGGGTGGTATCATATGATAAGAAAGTACTTTGCAGTTAAAAATGGGTAAGTAATTAAGCACCATTATCTTAAATTATGACACTTACGGAGGTATACTGTGGAACATGTCCTGAATATAGCAGAATGGTAGCGTTAAATACAGTTAATGACACTGTTCCAGAAGTACAGAATGTAATCTTTTAATCAACTCAGAGTTACTGCAGCCTCATTTTTAACTATATATATATATATATATATTCTTCCTTACAAGCACTTCTACTTCAGAGATTTTAGCTGTGTGTCTTTGAAATCAGATCCGATTTGAATTCTGACAGAGATTTCACACTTGGAGATGGTACTTTTGAAAGCTAATCCAAAATCCAGATCTAAATTGTCTGAAGTCTCTGGCATATTTGCAGGCCAGAATCAACATTTTAATTGGCTTAAGTTTTCAGTGTAATTCCTGATTTCCTCCTCACCTCTCTCCCCCCACTCCAAATGCCTTTGACTAGTAGCTGCGAAGTGTTCCCTAGCTGGAAAATGTCTGAACCTAGGTCATTAAGTATTGACTAAGGACTAGAAATACAGACACCCATTTTCATAAATCTTGGCCAAGATCTACATTTTGGGACCTAATATAGTATCTCTGCCAAGCTGCTTTTCAGTGAATTGTGCTATCTGTAAATTGAAGAAAGATGTGCAATTTCTTTCAAATTCTTGTATTCCTCTCAAAATAATGCAGGTATTATTACGGACTATCATACAAAATGGTATTGTGAAATAGAAGATCTGCGATAATACTCTTTGATTATCCCCTGCGTCTTCTTCCAGTTTGGATAAATCAGCAAAAATAACAGAGGTCAAACCTACAGTTTAAAGTCTATAATTCCTTTCTTTTGAATTTATTGCTCCCTATTTAATTAACATTGAAATTACCTCTGAGAAAAGCAAAACCTAGCCCTTGCCTACATGTACATATCTCAATTTCCATAGAGCTGTCTGATTAATCAGTATAAAATGCCAAAGAAGACATATCAAAGCTCACATAAGCGAGCAAGAATGAACTTGCAGCACAGGATTTATTCCCTCCAAAAGTTCACGTTTGCATATTAATTTCCAATAATCACACCACATCATAGTCACATCAAGTCATCAAGGGGACTCCTCAGTCTTCTGTGCTGAGAATTAGCTTCAGCTCTATTTCCAGTCTTTTTCACAGTACTGGACATTTGTACTGAAGTTCATAACCCAGATAATTTCAGACTTTTTCCTCAAAGAAGACAGTGTTATGTTTGTTACTACCAATGGCATTAGAAATCTCAGGGCACAGAGGTCTCAGATGTTTTCTTGCTCTAATTTGAAATTAGAACACAGTTGCACAAAACAGCGGCAATAATTGGTGCCGAGAAGTGGACTACAAGAAAAGTGAGACATGACACACATTACAACGTAAGAACTGCCATGGAAAAAAACTATCATCAGAGCCATATGAGATTAAATCCATTAAAATGTGCTTAAAAGGGGAAAAAAACATGCGCAGCTGGCATAAGTGGCTAGGGGTGCGGGGACAAGTATGAGTTTGCAAAATGGTCTGAGCTGAATTTCTTAAGGAGAATGGGTGATGGGAGATAAAATTAAAAAAGAAAGGTAGTCAAAGTACAGCAAATATGCAACCAGAACCATCTCATGGGTGATTAGGCCACTCCTGTTCTTTTCCAACACTAAGAAAAAAAATCAAAACTTTCTTCTTGAAGAAATGGCACTCAATATACTGCTGGGTTCTACCTTAAATCTCTGAGATGGCCAGTCCCGAGTTATCATGAAACACATCAGCTCAAACAAGTAAATTTAGATACCTGGGTTAAAAACACACACCCAATCCCTTCAGCTCCCTTCCCTCTCCACCAGCCCCACCTCAAAATAAACAAATTCTGTGACAGGCTTCTCTCTTTTTCTTTTTTTTTTTTTTCATATTTGGTTTAATTGGGAAGAGGAGTTGTTCAGCTGTTATAGTGATTTCCACAACATTTGCTGTTTAGATAGATACAAGGTTTTACTTTTACCTCCCCATCTAAATAACATCAACATTTTGGACAATTTTCCCTAAAAATGTGGTGCATGGAAATCATATTTACCTCTTTCTTTTGCTATAAATGAACACATGAAGAATAAAAATGTCTTTTTTTTTTTTTTATAGATTCTGCAACTAGTTGAGATGGATACTGCAAATGGCCCAGTTTCAGCATGTTGGCAGCCGAGATTTAATATAATTTCTTTTTTTCTCTGCTTCCTTGAGTATTGAACCAGAGAATGAGGAAATAGCAGATTTTAAAGGCTTCCTTAATTTGCCTTCTTTTCCCTTCCCTATTTGCTTTCCGTTTACTGCATTATATTCCTACAGGAGAACAGTATGTAGAACTGTCTCTGTTGACTAGATGGTCCAGATGAGCCACGATTAAAAGCATTAAGGTATCATCCGTAATCATACTCTATTAATGAGAAGCAGTCAAGAACGTTACTGTACTTCAGTTTGCACTTGTAATGCTACTGTGACAGCAGTGACTTTCTGCAGACTTTTAACGTTGCATCCAGGTTGTCTGTCAGAATCATTTAACGTATTTTACAACTATGCTTATTAGAGCTTTTAAATGGAGATGCTACATGTAATAAAAAGTTGAATAAATAAGTATTTCAAGTCTTGTAGTCAAACACTTATAAAGAAACAATTAGTCCTTTCAAAGTCAGCACCCAATTGTACTAATAATTTTTAAAATAGGCTTATATATCTGAAAGGTAAGTTGCAATCATATGTCACTAAACCCCTACTTTCAAACTGAATCTTCCCTTCTCATTTTGGAACCAAATTCATCAAATTCTTACTTTTCTATTTGATCTGAAAGTTAAATAAAAGACTATATATGCTAAAAATTCATGATGGCAGTCTGGCTTTTTGCAAACTTTGGCACCTCATCATCATTCATTTGCTGTGTACACTATATATGTATACTGCTTAATCAGATAAATGGAATTGCCCCAAAAAAGAAGATCTCAAATTCAAAGATGGGAAATCATTGCCTAATGACATCTGTAGGCAAGCAAAAAACTGCCCCTGGAGAATCTACCCTGGCTGGAAAATATTTTCCTTACATTGAAGTGGGGTAAAATTTTTGCATGCCAGAGCAAATCTTGGTGCAAGAAGTGGCTCTGTGTGTCTGTGCTTTTAATTTTCTTAGGCATAGGAGATGCTTTCCCAGGTTAACCCATTTGTATGCTTCCAGCTGAAGGTAACCTAAACCACTGATAAAAATATTTCAGAGGAATAATGTCCATCTGCTTTTGGAAAATACAGAAAGAAAATGTTGTTTTTCTGTGTAAATCTTTTGAGAATTATGAAGACTAGTGGGCAGGGAAAGATGTCATACTTTAAATGACTATGAAAACTTTTTTTCTTCTATTTCTGGGTAAACCCTTGCTTGTTGCTTTTAAGATTTATATATGCCTGAATACATTATCACATTCATAGAACTGAAGAAATAGTTCACGGTAACTTTTTATTATTCTTTCTTTAAGGATGAAATCCATGTGGATGAAATAATGTCAGAGAAAAAGATGTCTCAGTGATCTCAATTTTAAATGTTTTGACATTACAGTTATCTCCACTGATTGTGCTTGAAAATTTATTTTTCCTTATCTGAACCACCAAAAATAATATTTAGAGAATTGGCTATTACGAAGAAACAAAAATGCTTAGTTAAGCTTCATGCTGACAGAATTATTAAAAACAAACAAACAAACAAACAAACAAATGAAAACCTCCTCCTAATAATATTAACACTACTTAAGCATCAGATAGTACTAGAAACACTGCCCTCCAACCAGCACTGGGATTTTAGTAGAGTTGCTTGATAATCTGAACAGCACTCACAGAAAACAAAATCCTGTACCAATTTACCGGCTCAGCAAACGTGGCTTTACCACAGCTGCAGTGGTGAATTTTCTCGGTGTAGAACACTGCTCACAGTCTTCATGTTAATTTTGAACCCATAAAGACTTGACAAGGTCTATAAAACCTGTTGATGCACTTACAAAAGCAGCTGTTCATGGAGAAGCCACTTACTGACTGACTGATTATAAGCAGATTGATTAAACTCCCATTACTCTAGTGGAAATATAATTTAAGACAATGTTTTTTTTATAAAGACACAAGAGGCCTATGTCAGAAAAGAAGACACATAAGAAAACTTTACATATTTTATTTTTTATACTTCTGTTGAACACAATAATTCACGATGATTTAAGAGGGGAGAGCACTTCCCTGATTCTCTTGGTTTCACTTCTCATTTGTTGAACTTGATAGCATTTTATTTTTTTCAATGGAGGGAATAAGATAAACTGGAAAAACTAGTCTGAAACTCTATTAATAACCAACTTAATTTTATTAGAGCAAATACAGTTGTGAAAACTGTACATTATACATTTTGGGTTTGAGAATTATAAATAGAGAAACTTATAGATAAAGAGTTCATTCTTTGACAGCAAGAAACTTTAAATAGACAAAATGACATTAAAATTAAGTACATTGGCAGGCTTCATTGTGCTGTCCAAAATGTAGTGTACAGTATAACAACCAATTATAAATAGCCTTTCATGTAAAATACAGCTGTGCACATTTTAGAAAAATACCAACAATTTGTTTGAGCTTTGTTTTAAAAAAGCTTATAAATCATACATATTTATAAATGGTACTAACATGCTTACTTAAATTTATAAACATTTTCATAAGCTTTGTTACCCATTATTTCCAGAGCATAAAGTATTTTAAATAAACATTTAATAGGAATTAAATATGTCAGTTAGTTACAAAATTATCTCTCCACGTAAGGAGACAGGGGGTGATTTCAGTGTTGGATGGGACATTTTGTCCATTATGTCAAGGCTTACACAGTAACTTTTAAAATTTTTTTCTTATTTAAAAATCACTTTCCTAAATTTAAAACACAATGTTAATTTTTTTAAAAAATAAATATACAGGTTTTATTTTCATTTGCTCTCTTTCTGCTTTCTTCTTTATCCACACTGGTCAAAACACAGGATTCTCAACATACTTCTGTAAAAAACACCACGGTGTTACTGCCCTGCTTGGAGCTGTTTGGCTACACAATATTCAGTCCACACCTATAATACTTTACTAGGCTGCATCAAGAGATAGCTAGTGTACTTTTTATTAAGAGTGCTGCCCATTAAACCATGCAAACACTTACAAAGTTTACAAACAGCTTCAAAAACTATCTTGTATGAAATATTTTCTAATAGAGGAAAAATAAACCATAATACAAGCCCTTCGCTTTTCATAGCTTTAAATTAAAATATTTACTTTCCAAATGACCACACCACATATATTTTAAGTAAATAAGCATGCTTTTGATTAATATAGGGTACAATAATTACAGTATAATGACACATAAAAGAAACATGATCACATCATCTCAACAAAGGGCTGTGAAACTACTTAAGACAAACTTTCCAAACGAAAAATTTTGAGGCTTTTTTAAATGCTGAGGTAAAATTATAAGTGGACTTTAAAGACACTGAAGGCATCCGATGATTGATAAACAATCACTTAACAGTTCTAAATGCTCTACCTGAATGTATTCAACACAAAGCTAGTATTTTAAAGTTATGATGATTTATTATGAGCATTTGCTAGCTTAGCTGTCATTGGCACTGATTTGCACTCAGACAAGACTTCATTTTAATGCCTGGCAAAATACCTCAGTGCTGAAACATAGTAATTCAAATCACCAATTATCACAGCACCAGAATTTTGGAAAAAAAACAAAAACAAAAACCAAAAAAGCAACCAAACCCAACATGCAAACCCTGTATCTTGTCCTTCTTGGATTACTCTGCTATTCCACTTCCTCTTTGTAATGTGCTGATACTGCCTTACGAATTTTATGTTTTTATTATGACAAAAATTGCTTGTTTACAGCACAAGCATTTGAGGGTTTTCAGGAAGATATCAACAGCTTTAAATCTTGCAGTTATGGTATATTACTTACTAAACCTTAAATTAAGAAGACTGTTGCGATTTAGGAAAACAAATATAAGAATCGTATCTTCAGATGAAAAATACAGAGCAACGCTTTCATCTTCTGCTCCCGCTGCGAGGCAGAAGCAGTGACTTTCTCCAGGTTGGCCTACCTACTACGTTATGGCTATACATCAACTTTCATAAACAGCGAATGAACAGAATCATGCACAGGCAAATGAAATTCAATCTCCCCGAGCACGGCAGGAGATGTTAAAAGCAGCAGGTAATGGAATAAGACTGGTGACTGATGCTGCTAACTATTTCTTCTAATGAGAGAGGAGTGAACGCTGGAATCACTTCCACAGCAACAGAATCCTCTGACCACATTCCTCTGGCAGTCGCTTGCCCATCTCCCCACTAAAAACATCAGACGGCAAAATAGTAAGGCAGCTGTTAGCTTCCATCAACAAAAAGTGCAGCTCCGAACATTTCCAGTTTAGTCACACTCTGCTGGAAGAGACGGAGAAGCCAACGCGGCGGGGCTGCTTCAGCAGGTCGCTCTGCGCGTTCCCGCCGGGGCTGCTCGCTTCAGCCCTCGGAGCACCCCAAGGCCACGAGCCAGCAGCGGAGCAGCCCCTGGCTGAATTCTCCGAGTTTCATCTCTCTCGCGTCCCATCCTAATCGCAAGCCTCCTTCCCTGTGTCTGAGTATGACTGGCGCCATTTAAAAGGCGGATGACACAACTGCAGAGAACTGTGGGCTAACACCACTAGTTGTCATGACTTCACTGAAGGGTCAAAACAGTTACATAATTAAATAACTATGTTGAATCACATTCAGGCATAGCTAAAATTAAAGTAGGAAACATTAAAAGTATGCAAATAAATCTTTATAATTTGAGGTGGGGAGTCTTAAACTGAGGAGAGATAGTGGTTTTACAGGAAAATGAGACCTTTCTTACCTTTCCTAATTCCAATCAAGTTAGAAAATGGACAAAAAGAATGGCTAGACCAATATTCAACAGCATTACCAGGGCAATCATGACTGAGTTAGAGCCCTGAAAATGAAATAAAACAAAGATGTTAAATTAATGCAATCCTCCACACAGTGCACCACAATGAACAGGATCTGACCGTACCATCGTTACTAGTTTTTGATCTTGATCTGAATGATTACATAAACATGGAAGCTACAAATTCTGCTCCTGCTAAACAGGAAACATAGCCACTACTCTTCATATGCCAGTGTGCTAAACATCATCTCTGTAAAAGATAAACTGGACAAATACAGGTTAGAGCATGTTCTTGAACTGTTCTTAAGCCCACTGAGATAAACTGGTAAGAGACTATACAAACAAATGACAACAAACTATTAAAATATAAACAGTATTGGTTTAAACTAACCCATTACAAAAAAACCCTTAACTACTTTCAGAAATGCTTCTCATTCTTGCATAGGTTCCTTCTCTGCTGCTACCACCTTTCAAAATAGAGTGAGGGCTTTTTTGGACTGCATCTTGTCTGCAATCGAATTGAAAAGTGAATACGTAATTTTCAGTGTTTCCCCTGGAAAGCCCTCTTTTCATTACCAAACCTGGAAATAATATATTTGATAGTTACCTCTATACTAATTTCCCCAGAAATGTTTCTGCTAAGGATTAAAATCCTGTTTTGATTTACTCTGAAACTTGGTGGTGATGAATCCTTACCTTACAGAACTATTTGGTGAGAAAGAGCAATGAAAGTATTCCTTCCCTTCCTAGCTAGAGCTAAGCATAGCTAGAAATATAGCTCTTAATCACTACGCATCTTTTATTCTTTCTGTGAAGCCAGAGAACAAAGATTTTATATTTTTAAGCCCTTTTGGAAATGTTTTTAACATGGATACTTCCTGATGAATGACTGGAAATAATGCACAGAACCGATGGAAATTCTCAATTCTTCAGTCCTCCTTTTAACATCTTCGATTTATTATGAAGAATTTCCAGAGATTTGTTATGTTTATATTTTGAAGTGCCTACTTAGTGTAAGTTGAAAAGAAAAACTTTGCAATACTTCCCTAAATCACAAAAAAAATCCACCAAAAATCTACGCAGACAACTATATTCTGAGCTAGCTAAAGATGACTGGTTCCTGTGAAAAGGAATATATTTTATTACAAATTATTGTGCATTTTTTTTTTCACTTTCTGTAAGAGGTATACGTTGTAAAATTTCATTATGCTTAATGGGATTCGTAATATTAGCTATATAATTACTGGAATGATAAAAGTACAGTAACTTGCCATTACGAATTTGTTGCAGCAGTTTAAGAGCAAAGATACTGAACAGTATTTAGGTCATTTCTATTATCACATGTCTAATCCAGAAAGGGTCTCATTAAACACTCCCTTTCAGAACACACAGCTAAGATGGTGGGCTACATACAGACCACCACTGCATTCTTGAGTAAGTCTCAAAATATGATCTGTTCAAGAACAAGTCATAAAATACACTTCATGCACTGTTTAAAGCTTGGGGAAGTCTAAACCCAACAGGTACCTCAATTTTAGGCCACTGAGTTTATCTGACAGTCTTCAGAGTCATCTGTAAATATGCTGAGGATCAGCATAAATATGCTGAAGTTCAAATAATGGGATTATCAGGATGCTACTCAAACCCCAACACAGTGATAATGATACTAGCAGCAACGTTTGCTTTTGCTTAGTGGCAGAATATCTAAAACACTCACTGGACAACTGAGGACGAGGACTCCATGCCACCTTAGTCGGAAGGACTGTGAACACCAGTTCTCGCTTACCAGTGCTACGTTTTAATCATCAGGTCACAGAAATGAGGTGAAACCATGTTTCTTCTTTTCTGCTGAATGTGATCTGCTAGGGACTTGAAGGGAAATGAAGCACTTGGGGGCAGACGTATAAAAGAGAGCACAGCTCTCAGTACGGTTACATTTCGAACCACAGAAGGCAAAGCAGCCTAGCTGTAGCAGCATGTAACTCTAGGTTAATTTGTTCTGTCTCTTTACGCTACAGACACAATTTCGCCAGCTTTAACACCTCTATGTTTTTCTATTGTGAAGGAAAGCTAAGTCACCACCAAAAAATCAGAATTGATGATGCCCATCAAAGGCATTTGAAAACTGTGAGATCTACGCACGAAAGCCGTACTGCAAAACTGAGCAACAAACATGTTTTACTTGAAACAAGGGGAAACCTCTATGTTTTTCAGTCTGGGAATGTCCGCATGAATAGCCTTCTATCTAAGCAGTTTTGCAGCCCCTCTGCCCAAACCTCTCATGATAAGCATCAATAGCACATACATATTAATGCTCTCTATCTTTTAACAGGGAGGACAGCAAATTAGAGTATTAATTTGCACTCAGGAGTTCTGGATCCAGCAACTGTCTCTGATCTCTGTGTGACCAAAATCAGGTCAATAGATCCTTTATGGTTTAGCATCCCCACTTATAAATTTTACAAGTATATTTAGCCAGGATTTGCAAGGAATTGTAATGGAGATCAGTTGATAACACCAGTAAAATTCACCTGGATTCACCTGGATTTGTGTGTCTAATGCCTTGTGTCTTTGAAAATAAGATCGACGCAAATCAAGCTGATTTCCTCCTACTGGATAAAGCTTTGGACCTAATGGTAGTTACTCCATAGAGCTCAGTGGAGCTAGGAACTTCTTAATTATCGGAAATTCATCCTAAACAGCACCCTGGTAGCTGGAACACAGCTTTTATCTGCATGGCAAATTGGCACAACTCAAATAGCCCACAGTAAAATTTTCCGATATACTAGAAAATGATTAAGCGATATTTGTAGAGCACATGGTTGTTCTGCTGATCCATTACCTATTCTGTAGACACCTATGAAATGAACATTTAACGCTTTAAGACAAATCACCATAAATAAGACTTTAGTGTCCTGCATGGGCTTAAAATAGCATAAGCCAAATTTAGTCCAAACAGTCCAAGAGTGACTATAACAGGTGCAATAAAAAGCTGTAGCAGAAAAACTCCAGTCTTAAAAACTGCCCTTCCAACTTTCGGTAAGCCAACCCCTTCTGTAGCTAAAACACCTATGATTAGGTTTTAATTTTGGGAGGGAATAAAGTTATTTCCTAGAATGTAGTGCCAGGAAATACAATGACTAGTTTTATAATCCCCTTGCATTAGGAATGCTCTTTAACTTTAGCATAAAATTCTTGCCTAGAGGTTTTGCAGGACCAGGCTAATACTGATCTGGTTTTTCTAACATCATGGCAACCACATCCTATACTAACTGCATTTTAGGTAACTGAGAGATGATAGTAAAAGCACGCTAAACAGTATTCAATACAACGCAGTGATTTCAGACACAAGCAGAACACAGGCTAAAGCAGTCTCTGTGCCCTACTGCTTGACCTGCAAAAACACCCTGACCATATAATGTAATACCAGTGCCTGTGCGGTACCTGACCTAGGGCAAGGCACGTATCAGTTAAAATGGAATGTGTATTCATGAACAGACACTACAATATTATTTTTTCAGATGTGATTCAATCCTGCTTTGTGCTCTAATCCAAGATAATCTCAAGTTACCTCCCATTCACAAGGGGCGAGGAACACTCAAGTCGATAATGGGGCCAGAGGCTGCTAACTAGCAAACAGAAACAGTTCGTACTGGTTCGTGCTAAGTGGCTCTCTGAATTCCTTCTACTGCAGTAAATATAAGATCATTTGAAGTTGTCTAATGCTGAGTGAAAAAAGGATGATTTATCTCACGTTTACTAGGGTAGCTGCCTACATGGAAACAGCTATTTTGGAGCAGCTGACAAACACTGACTTTGTCATGCTGTCTTTATGTGTGTTTTTACCTTCATGAAACTACAACAGGGTCCTAGGGTCTTATTAACTCTGAAATGATTCTACACTTTTGATTTTTGAACAGTTGCCTGTGTATGCGCAAATAAGCACATACAGAAATACATTTTTATATTTTATATGCAGTGTAGGCTTAGGTACTTGCTGATGTTTTTCAGGTATGACAGAAACAGGGATACTTAAAGAATGAATACTTTTCTTATTACTAATGTATTGTGTGGATATTTTTCAATTTCTTTCTTGTGGATGTAGAATATTTACAGAAAATATGACACCTCAATTTTATTGCTATAGTAGCTGTTGAAGACTTCTTCACAATTAAAGATGTTCAAAGTTCCTGATCCAAACTGAAGTAAATGGGCATATTTCATCCAGACATGAGAAATAGGTTTGATTTAGATAGACGGAAGAAAAAAAGAAGTTAATATGTACTGTATCTGTTTTTCTAATGCATTCTCACTGGAAATCAGAAGAAAGCACAGCACAGTTTTATACCTCACTTTCAGATTATCTAATGAAATGCTCAATAAATGTTATACATCATTTTTTTTTCGCATTCCCAAAACATGTCCTCTCTCTTTTAATGCTTCTTCCTAACAAATATATTTTCACATCTCTATGAAACATGTCTGACAGATTTGTTTTCAGAACTATAGCAAAATTATTTCTCAGAATGAATATAAAGCAATAACATTAGTGATTAAAAGAATATAGTTCCCTAATATAGCCCTGGAATTCTGAAGTCTCGTAATACTCAGGACTGTTTGGGATAAAGAAAAATAGACTAAATGGATTTCTCTTCAATAATTGTGCAGTCTTAGTCACTGGGTAGCTCCAGCTTACTACTGACCTCAGTCCAGGAACATGCCACTGTTCTCCTGAATTTGGAAGGTGGTACTGAAAATCAAAAAGAATAACCTCCAGGCAGCGTTGACAGTCATCCTCTACTACGAAGTCTTCCCCTCTGTGCACTAGGCCAGAAGGCTATTCCTTAGTGCCTTCATTATTGTAGGCTTTTGAATATGTAAGCATGTAGGAAATGCGTTCTATCAGACAAATATACAGATATCTAGGGGAAATATATACGACAAAAATATATACATCTACATATCTCTTAAAATGCTCTCATAGTAAGAATGACTTTCTAAGCCCCAATTCCTTCCTTTTTGACAGGCTGATAACAAGAGAATGCAATTAGTGTGCTCCAAAGGAAGCACAGGGACAGTTCCCAGATGACCTGTAATATCGGTAAGCAAGCCATAGCTGATGTACAGTCTCTTATTACTCTTCCACCTTTCCTGATAACAGGCTACAAGCTCATAATCCTTATCCTGATTCTTCTGGAAGCCCAATTTACTGCTGTGTAGGTGCCCAGCTGGTTTCGATGGTAGAGAAGAAAAATAAGGAAATTTTCTCACCATTTATTTCCACCAGAGCTGAACAAAAAAAATAAATTCAAACTAAAATTCTAGGCATGGTCACTTGGCATTTACAAGCCTTGCAGCTTTGTGTTACCCAATGTAGAATTAATTTTTATCTGTGAAGATTGAAAGCTTAAAGGGTTGATATCAGCTGTAACACAGATTTTCAGATTAGAAAACTGCTGTCAAAAATTAGTTTGATGTGTACACAGAACTTCTCTGAGTATATTCCTGCTGAAAAACAGGCCACCATTTTGGAAAATGTTCATTATCAAACTACTCAGGGACAGCTCCTATAAAAAAAAATGATGTTACATTAATTGATCTCATTATAACAACTTCAGACAAGACTTACAACCTAAAATTGTCCAGCTTTAACTCTCAGGGGCTAGTTCCTCTTATACATTAGCCTGGGAAACTTATCAAGTGCTCTTACAGAATGTGATTTAAAGTGTCAAGCAGGTTTTGTGCACCGAACCACTGCTGAATCTGAAGGTACGCTCTCATCCTTCTTGAGATTCTTTGTGGGACTTTCTCTTAAGCTTTTGGCCCCCTTAAATATCCTATTTGATTTATCAACATTATTTTTTTATTGCAGAAATAGTAGCACTGGTGCCAAAAACAGATAAAATACAATCTACTCTTTCTTAATATCTCCTCTTGGTAAATCTAGGGGTTGTACTAACTCTTCTGGTAGCAGCAGCAGCAGATTGGGAGCTCACATTCAGTTGCCTCTCCTGACTCTTGATCTACCTCCCTTTTCCAGTTTCCCCAGTAACTGTGTTTCAGTATACTACCTTACATTTATTTAACTGCACTGAAACATGCATAGTTAGTTATGCTTCCATGTTTCCTAACAGGTAACTTAGATCAGTTTGTATCGGCAGTCTGTATTGGCAGTCTGTTGCCTTCGTTATTAACCTGTCTCCTGGTCTCTGTCTTCTGCAAACTTCATAGGTAACACTTTTATGCTTTCTAACATGTCACTAGTAAGAACGTTAGTAATGCAGCACTGCAGATTTCGTGCAAGAATGGTCTCATCACAATGATACCAAATTATCCTTTTATTTTTTGAGCACTATCTGTCAGCATTTAACAATGATTTTAATGTGACATCTGGCCTTTGCATTACTCGAGCTCCCTTGTCAAAATAAATAAGCTATGTAAAAGCAAACCAAATAACCTCCTAATTTCCTCTGTCACCTGAAGATGTCAAGCTAGTTTGACAAAATTTATCTTTAACAGCACACAAGAATGGAACTTTTATACCTCTTTATTTTTAAATTCTTTCTGAATTAATTCTGACATCAGTTTTTTAGCTGTTATACCTGAGATCAGTGCTAGTGGGCTCAGTACTAGTTGGATCTTACTGAAAGGGTCATCTTTCTATTCCATTTAAATAATAACACATTATTATTTTTCTACTAGAGTACCAAAAATGTTTCAGAGAAAAAATGTTTATTAAAAAAAAAAGAAACACTATCAAATTATCTAGACCTAGAGGTTCTAGGATCTACCTAGAGGTTCTCTAGGATCTACAACTAACATTTTCCTGAATTTCTCTTGGCCTGAAAGTAATTTTGACATCAGACATTCTAAATTCAGCACCTGTTTTTTTTTTTTTTCCTAACATGGAAGAGGAACGCTTATTAGTTTTTTTTCTGCTTTTTTCATGACTATTGATAATTCAGACATTTCTACGTAATGGTGAGAATCAGATTCACAGTGATCTGAATGAACAGTTTTAAATTTCCTTCTCCATTTCCCGTTAGAAAGAGGAAATATTTTTTTCCCTGTTATTGTAACAACCTAACTGAAACAACTATTTTAAAACAGTATATATTTTGCCTTCAAAGCCTACGGTTAACACAGAGAAATAAGAAAATGAAAATAGGAGAATTTTTGGACTAGGTCATATCAAAAGCCAGTGTCCTGCCTTCAAAAGTAGTCACATGCAGACGTTCAGGGAAGAGGATGGGATCTGGGCAAGTGTATACAGTGATACTCCTTCCTGAATACTCTCCAGCCTCCAACAAATTATTGATCAGGAATGCCCTGAGTGGTAGAGGTGGTGGCATCTTAGTATTCATAGTTCTCAAAGGACTTTTTTTCTTTAAGTAAGTACATCATTTTAGTGCTGGAGCCCATATACACTTTTAGCATTCACAACACTTGTGGATAGGATCTCCACAATATTTCGGCTTTTTTTTTTTTCTTTTTTTTTTCTTTTTTGTTTGAGCCTCATGCTTCATTTGATGCTCCCTAGTTCTTGTACTTTGAGAAAGAGAGAACAGCCATGCCCTGGTCATGCTCTGAGCTGTTCAGTTTTACCAAATTCTACCACATGCTCGTGCAGTTGCCCCTGTTGCAGACAGAAGGCTCTTTACTAACTCAATTATTCCTTTTCCAGAATTTGCTCTTTGACTTGGCTTCACCTTCAATTGACCTTGGAAAAGGCTTTTTATTAATTTTAATGTACATTTAAACAACCAGAAATATAAATGGTTTTTACTTGGTAGAAAGATATAGAGAACAACATATTCTATTTAAGTCTCATCTTTAATAAAAACTTGTAGAAGGTCTGTACTGATGTTGTCTCACAAATCCTTCCCCAGTACATATCTACTGTGTAACTCGTATGTCAAGACAGGGTGTTTGGCCTGCGATGTTCCCTGGTCTGAAGTTGTAAAAATGCCACACATGCTGACTGGACTAGATCATACTGTATCACTTTAACTGAATGACAAATAATTCATTGTTATGAGCAGCTTTTATGTTTTTCAGAATTATCCTTCATTAGGTATATCAATAATAGCCCCTGTGTTGATGCTATTTACATTCAAGTTGCACTACATAAGTATATGCAAGTTATAAAGCTCCTCACGGCAGCTAACAGTGAATCCTTTTGGCCCTGGAAATAGTAATGGAGAACTTTTTTACATTTTATTTTTAATTGGATTTTTGGAAGAAGCTCCAAAAAAGCACTTATTTCTATATCATTACAACATTTCTGTATCATTACAGAAGTCTAACTGTAAAACTGCTAGTACTGCACACTTATCCACTGAAATACAATAAATATCATTTAGAGGGGGAAAAAAAGTGTTTGTGTATATATATATATATATATACACACACACACCCCTATGCACTTGGGGTATGTGTGTATAATACTCTTGTGCTCATGGATACATTAAGGATTTCAGAAGTCTGAGAATATCTGGCCACCCACTGGCCCTTTCCCATTTTAAGAAAAGATAATACTGGAATGTTTGTTCCTCACTCGAGTCCAGTGCAATGGGTTCTATCTCACATTCTTATCGAGCATGAAATTTTGACCTAAGTCTGAGCTTTCCTTGTCTATAGGTTGCAAGGCTTGACAATAGGAGGCAAAAAGGCAGTGAAAAGTGAAAATGTTTCTTGCAGTACTTACCGAGCTGTTGTCCACTTTGTTTTCCACTGGTGAATGAGACTCATTATTAGCTGGATTCTTTGGTGCAGTATATTCTGGTTTCGTAATTTTTGTGTCAGGTTTGTTTTCTTTGGCATCTGGCTTACCCCCAGATCTGGCAGGACTTGGCTTCTGTGCGGGCGGTAACCGTGCGTGTGCTGACGGTGATGGATTGACATACTCGTCTTCTTCCCTGAGCTCCTGTGGAAGCACTGTTGGATTCACTTTTACATAATAACCATGGTAGTGATCATGCAGCTCCCCGTTCTCAGTGCTGATGGGATTGTGATGGGCTGAAAACTTTGGCTGATGTTTCACAGCTATTTCCTCCTTCGCCGGTGCTTTTGAATATAAAGGCTTGTTAACCGTGGGTGTTATATTCTCAGTGGCTAAAAGCTTTTTTTCTTGACCGAGTCTTGCCCCAGAAGTGGAGCTTTGCCTTTTCAGCTGTTTGGAAGGGGAAGGCTCAGAAGAAAGAGGAGGACTATGCCTTGGGCTTGCTTCTGGGGTCCGAGGGGGTGTCGTACCTTTTCGATAAAAGTGAGGTGACTCTTTTGGGGTAGGTGGCTTTTCCTGAACTTTTTCTTCAGATTTTTCTTTCATCTCCACTCCCTCTTGAAATTTTTGTTTGATATAATCAGGGCCTGAAAAATAGTGTAATAAAAATAATATAATTAAAACAAAAATAAGAAAAGTAAGATTTCACAGTAAAATTATTGTATTAGGATGTCAGACTGGACCACCCTGCTAACACACTAACATAACTAAAATTCACTGAATTCTATACTAGTTTATTCAAATTCACTCTGTAGTTGAAGTAACTGCACTTTTTGAAAATTGACAGGAGTTGTTATCGGTCATTTTGTCTTTCTCAGATTTGCAAAGGGTCACAGTATATAAATTGTCTGAATGAAAAAGGAGGAAATGACTTCCTCCTACTCAGTAGGAGAAAGACTGACTTAGCTTACATATCTGTCATGTTTTTTTTCTTCTGAGACGCGTGCTCTGCTTAATTACTGTAATTTTTTTTTTAACTTGCCCTGCCATGACCATAATATTTGATATTTAACAATCAGACTTTGTCTTCCAATTCAACAACTTTGCATACGAAGATCCAGATTAACCACTCTCATCTGTAAAACAAACCTACTTGGAATTTGGAAAGACAGACATATTCTCTCACGTTCACTAGGGAAATACTTATAGAGCAACAGTATTAAAACCATCTTTCCCGAAATCCTGGCTAGACACCCATGGGCACATTCATGACTACCAAGGACTCCCTGCGTACCAGGGTGTGTTTTAACACTGCTGCTCTAGAGTGAGACAAGCTGACCAAGGTGCTTTGCGCCAGGTTTTTGTTTGATTTACCAGTTCAGTGGTCAGATGTGAGAGAACTCTCTATTGAAAAGACAAAATTACTGTAAATCTGCCTGTATTCTGGACAGCATTTTCTACATTTCTTCCTAGAAGCAATATCCTAGATTCCAGGAAGAGCTTCTGTGAGAAGTCAGAAGGTGGAAACAATAAAAATGCAGCAATCTTGCTATATTTCTTTTTCAACAACAGCATCTGCCAAATACACAGCAATAGTTCCACATTTCTAACTTTGGTAATATTGCTACTTTCCTTTGATTTTTCATCTTCTGTAACGGAGGCTTATCTGTGTTTTATGTCATGGAGAAATTCTGTGCCCAGAGAAGAATGACTGCACTCGTTTTTCTGCTTTTGAGTTTAGGAGGCTCTAGCTGTGTTAGGCAGATAGAGTGTTTTTACAGATGTCAGAAATATATGCATCACTACACAGTGCACAGTGTTGAGATGAGAGGAAGGAAGAAGAAGCAGCATGAAGTTTTTGGAAGCTATTGAGTCATCTGATAAGTGAGTATTTCTGAGAATGAGAATTACTTGGCATGAAATTTGTTCTGGGCAGGAAAATCACAAGGTTTTGGTATCTTTGAAAGCCAGGAATGGAAATAGGGAGTTGCTGAGAGAAGACTGGACTTCAGACAAGTCTGGATTTGTTCTTCATGGGACGTTTGAGGAGCTAAGCCTGCACAGAGGGAGTGGACTGCAGTGTTGGTTCCCGTGGTATTTTATAACCTTCTCAGAAAAGGAAAGAAGCAAAACAACACAAATTGGAAGTTACATTATATAAAGTTACAGTTACAGTAATAATTTTTAAAATTTTCCATCATGTAGGGAATTTTCTTCCCTCTCCTCTAACATGCACAGGATAATGCTGAGGTTTTTCTAGAAGCTGAAATATTTTTAATGCACAGAAACTCTGGGTTTTCTTTTCTCTTTTCTCTTTTCCCTTTTCCTTTTCTTTTTTTTCTTTTCTTTTCTCTTTTCTTTTCTTTTCTTTTCTTTTCTTTTCTTTTCTTTTCTTTTCTTTTCTTTTCTTTTCTTTTCTTTTCTTTTCTTTTCTTTTCTTTTCTTTNTTTTCTTTTCTTTTCTTTTCTTTTCTTTTCTTTTCTTTTCTTTTCTTTTCTTTTCTTTTCTTTTCCCACGTAGAATAAATAAGAGGTGTAAACAGAAAAAGGTAGCTAAAAGAGCCCTGCCTAACATTTAAGACCAAGCCATGAAATTCTCAAACTGAAATAATTATTTATTATGGACTCATCTACATTCATCTGTTAGAGTACTCCATATCAGTGTTGCAGTGTTGTATTCCCCCCTTTCAGCCTCACAATGTCGCTAGGCTGTTCCAATGGCATCCAAACTGATGGGGGGGTCCATGTAGCAAGGTTTCCTGCTTTTCTTTTTGTACTTGTCCTGCTCCTGCATTACCTAGAAAAGTCGCATTCTCTGACAGCTCTCCACTCCCCAACATAGATGAAGATCTGAGTTTTACTAATATCTGACAGCCCCTGCCAGAGTGATGGCACCTTGCTAAGGGATACACCTGGTCCTTGGAGATATCAGCCTTCTCTGTGGTTTTCTGTGATCATCTACCAGCCTCCCAAAGGGGACAGAGGGGACTTTGCCTCCCTCCGAGATCTCCAAACTCCTCTGCAATTTCTCAAAAAAGTAGGGAGCCAGGTGGCAGCTGCCTGTATCTCCGTAAGAGACTGAAAATAAATAACATAAAATAACATAGCTTTTTTTACATAGTGAACTGTAGCTCTCCCTAGAAATTGAGTGTTAGCAGGTTAATAGTGCCCTATTTGTACTGCGTATTTGGCAATAATCAATCCTAAGTGATACTCAGCTGTCATGGAAGGTCACAGCCATCTGACTCCAAGTCGAGTCTTAGGGAGTCTGTGCAGACATCCAGCATTTGTCTTAATGTAGCACACAAACTCCACCACGAAAAATACACAACATGTGGCTACTAGAGATATATCCCTTGCCTCCAATCTTGCCAGGCAGGTCTTTCCAACACTTGAATTCCTGACTCTATGCTGAAGTTAGCTTTGGAGACTGTCCAAGGCCTTTTTTAATGTCTCTTCACTGTATTCAGTACAATCAGCTTATTCACCTGTCTGAATCACTGATTCCAGGCAGAAAGAACAGAGTTCCCACACCTTTCTGAGGACTAAGAATACTTGTCAGGATTTATCACGCCCCTTTCATTACAGGCATTGTCTAAGCAAGGGAGACTTGGCAACAGACTTTTTTCAGCAAAAGTGCATTCGTGAGGCTAAAGGAAGCAGAGCCTCAGGAATTTGCAGAAGGAGTCATTAACATTTGATCCTAGAATATGGCCCAGGTGCCAGTTCTTAATGAGGGAAAAGGGTTTGAGGATGGGAAGAAAGTAGGGTCAGATTATCTCACTAATAAAGATGGAGTTCTGTTCTCTAGTTTTTAGACCAATAAATCAGCAGATACACTCCTATACATCTAATTTGTGAAAGTGCCAAAGGAGAGCCTGGTCTGTAAAGCAGGACCAAAAGATGTTTCATAACCAAGTAAAGATAAGTTTTCTTTCTGGATTAACTTGTGTGTTCTTTTATGTTGACCGCTGGCCTAGCTACTGACTACCCCAAAGCAATCTCCTGTGTTGACTGAAAGCTACATATGGGCCAGAGGGGTCCGTACACGGGTACTGCGATGTCAGTAGTTGGATGGCACCATTAAAGTATGAGTTAACCAGCAGTTGAGAGGAATAGTCTCTGAAAGTCAAAGGACTGTGTACATGTGTGCAGATGTATGAGTGTGGAGGTGGATACTATAGTGAACTGGTATGTCTGAGTACACTTATAGTTCTTCCAAAGCTAAAATTTCATGTGGAGTTCTTGTGCAACATGTCCTTCCTCCTGGAAGGTCTCCAGTAAGTGAGCTGACAGCGTGGCCAGCCCTGTAAATGAGAAGAGAAGAGTGCCTTGGTTCTGCCACAGCATTTTTTGAGAGGTGACAGCTGCATGCTTTTCCCCATGGCCTAGTGAGGTATATATATTGTCAGCATGGGGCCATTTCAGGATTGTGACTGAAGCAGTGTCCCAAAATGTCATCTTGCAAGGCAGTGTAAATGCAGCCTGCGTCCCTCCTGCCTTATCAGCTTGGGACTGAAAGTCCCAAGCTCAAGGATGGCAGAATGCACCTAGCAGAGCGAGGGAGAAAGTGTGCATATACATATTTATATATACTTGCAGTGGTTGGTACTCCTGCCTATCCAAACCAGCTGGTTTCACCAATTTTGGCTTTTTCTGAAAGAAAAAAAGAGTGTTGAGAATATGGGAAAAGGGTGGGACTGAAGGAGGATGAATTCTGGAGGGGCCGTGCAGTAGGACTGGTGATCCTTATAGGAACAACTCTGTAATTCACAGTTAATGCAAAACTCAGTAACTCACCATAAATCTATGACCATAAATATATGTCAATGCACTTTCAAGTAATTCAAGAACACTCAAATAATCCATTTCTGTAGTTTTCTGTTTCTATTCAGTAATACAGTAGTTCTGTAGTAATTTATAGAACTAAAATATACTAGAATAGTGAATGGAAAATAATATTATATAACCTATCATGTACTAGAATATATTTTCAGTACTATAGTACTATTTTCAGTTGTTCTTAAAGAATAAATCCACTGTAGATTAGTCCCTTGTGACTTTCCATGC
This sequence comes from Nothocercus julius, assembly GCA_013398735.1. Classification (NCBI taxonomy): domain Eukaryota; kingdom Metazoa; phylum Chordata; class Aves; order Tinamiformes; family Tinamidae; genus Nothocercus; species Nothocercus julius. The sequence continues at coordinate 3,061,385 of VZSV01000016.1, forward strand.
ACTCCTGCACAGCTTCGGACAAACTGTAACTTCTAACTTGCAATAAGGTACCATGTAGCAGATACTCAAGTTTAGAGTTCCCCCTGACCTAAAGTTATTTAACCCTGGAATTACATTCATATCATAAAAATATTTCCACAGGAATTTTTTTACAGTGTAAAGTGCATTCCTTCTCAGCAAGACTACTGGGAGAAACTTCTCTAGATCATGAGGTCTCAAGGTGGGAGAGGTAAAAGCTTTTTTTCTGACAAAAGAATTTTTCTGAGCTAAGTTTGAGCTTAGCACAATACAAATGACAGCCTCTCACCTTATCATGACAGAAAATGCCTCATCTTGAAGCCCTGGACTCCATCTGACTGAAGTAGGTTCCTGTAAGACCCTATAGGTAAGCACAGGCTATAGCACAGCCAGTTCCCTTGGTGGAAGGGCACCCTCAGTTGTTAATTAATCGGCTGGAGCGCAAGAGGTGAAGGTCCTTCCCCTTTTCCTCCTCCCACATGTGAAGGCCTAGTCACAGTTTTTAAATAACTAAAACTTAATTTGGATGCAAGGTGGTGTGGTTATGTACAAAAATACTAATTTTTGAATTAACCAGCATTACCTAAGAGACTTTGTTTAATTAGATCACAATAACTTGCATAATTATATTTAAAACACAGAGGTGGATGTGTTCTTTACCCTAGAGACCAGCTTTGCTCTTCTTCTATTTGTTTTTCAAAGGAAAGTGAAAAATACAGCAAACAAAACACACCTACTTAATGCACTGAAATGGAATTTCTCTTCCTCTGTGCAATTTTATATTACACTAAAAAATCCTTTATGTAATTTTTTATTATGTTAAAAAATAGCTTATCTTTAAGAAAAAAAAATCAATAATTCATTTTAACATTCCTTTACAATATTTTTTTCCACTCCTTTCTTCTCCAAACCATTCCACTCTAAATATTCAGCAAAAACTAGCCTCGTGGGAATGTTAGCAGAGTTTTGAAGGGAAAAAAAATGGCAATACTTTTCTGCAGGCTTCAGAATACAATACACACAATACAAGTATAGTCAGGGCTGAAAGCATGTGATTCAAATTCAAGGTATATTAAAAGTAATTATTAGGTAAGTATGCACCTATTTCTATCTTTTAAAGTAGAGTGCGCATAATGTGACGTAACTAAGCTAACTTTAGTGCAATATAAATAGTTAACTAATAACAATAGCTGTGTCTTGACCTACCACATTTAATTCCTAGGTAATGAGTATCCTTATGATTAAATGTCATGGTAACAAGAACATTTATGTCACATCAGCAGATAAGTTCTGTCCTGAAAGCAGATACTTCACTCCCTAACTTTGTTTCCACATTGGTAGCAGAAAAAAACCTTAGTCTTCACTGTAAAATCTGCAAAGTTTACCTGATTAGCTGGGCGTAATGGTGACAAGATCAAGACTAGTTGCTCAATCAGGACAGTGCAGTCTACAGGCAAATTTCAGTACATACCATAATGGTATGTATGTTAACAAATGGTTGAATACTATGTCTATAAAAGAGAGAGGATTCCTGATTTGAAAAAATTTACCATCTAGAAGAGCAAGACAAAAGACAATGAAAAGGTTACACCAATAGCCCATTTTACAGCTGGAGGAACTAAACCAAAGGGAAATCTTAGCCTAAAGCACATGCTTCTTTGGAGTAATCCCCTGCACTCAATGGTCAGTTGTCAATAGAGTTGTCTATAAAGGCTTAAAGCTTTGCTAAACCCTTGGTAAAGTGATAGCCTAAAGTCACACAAGAAGTCTTTGTCAAAACTAGGAACGGAATGCAAGTTTTCTGAGTAACCAAAAGTCAACATAGTTTGGCCTTAAGTCTGTCATGTGCCTCCATAAATGTCACCTTCCTGCAGTAACTGAAAGCTGCTTGCTGAAGTAGAATTCAGTCATTTGTTTCACATGCGTTTGAGAGCTGGAAATAGTAAATAATAATTAGGGTAGCTTGTGTTTCTTACTGTATGTTATATCCTAGCACAAAACTAGGGCATAAAATTGTTGAAGCACTGAGGGAAGGCTGTACCAAAAAAAGGAAAACAATTTAGTGCAGGTACTACAGATTCCTAAATACTGTTTGAGAAATAAGCCTGTAAAAAAAAAACAGGGTTTGTTATCTTGTGATGTGATCAATGGCTTTCCAAAGCATCACAGGTGCCTGTAATACCTATGCTCTCACAATAAGGTTTATTTGCTATTCTGATGAACATTTTTAAAATGTGGAAAGTCTGGTGATGCATTTGAAGATTAAATAATACAGGATCTATTTTCCTGCAAGCAACCAAAAGGCTCATGCTCACTGACTTGAAAGTGAGTTTCTTATGGCTTTTCAGGATAGGGTATCTAGTAAATAATTATTCCTCAGCACTTAGGACGGTAACTGTAGGTGAAAAAAAAAAGAAAAAAATAATTGTTTATCAGTCTGTAGAAGAAGTACTTAAATGAGTCACCATGAAAGTGTAAATAACTATATTGAGTAAACTTTAGAAAGACTTTTTTTGTTATAGCTTCATCGTGGATGTGAGTGCTCAGAGAGGGGAAGAGCTATAATTAACATCATTAGTACCTCCTTTGCTTTATTGCTTTTTCAAAGGTTACACTGGTAAGAGGACGAAAAGCTTTTAACTGCTAGGCTGCTGGGGTGAATTCAGCCCAAACGAATGGGCGGCTGGGCAGTGTCACGAGTGAAACGCGCGCGTGAACTCGGCGCGCCACAGCTACGGCCACGGGTTTAGCGGCTTTTGGCAGCCCTGTCAGCCATCTTGGCAGACACAACAGGGACTGAATGGAGCAGGAGATTAATGGCGTAGGACACGGCCATAGAAAAATTTATGAATACAATCCAACGTGATTAAAGAGGTGAGAGTTCTCAGTGATAGGTTCTGCCTGGTTCAGATACGGCAGTTCAAGATGTGATCTCCCCAGATGTCTAAGCACCCTTCTCACGGACATCCCGGCGGGCAGCCGTCTCGTGGGTGGGTCAGGGTGCAGCAAGGAGATCTCTGGAGCCAGGCAGCAAGAAATGACTTGTTAGCCAGGTAGGTGGTGGGATTCTCCCAGAAAAAGACTTTCTACTCCAAGTGATGCCTATATATGTTATTTAATAATTCTTTAATTCCAAATGACATATGTAGGCCGTGTTGCCCTGTTTTGGCAGCATCTAAAGTTGGTTATGCCAGCTGGAATCATGGCTCCCCTTCATACTTGAGAACGCTCTACAGAATTAAATCATACATTTGATGTAGTTTGAAAATAAAGCATAACACAAAAGAGAGGAGAACTGAAATCAAAGAACAGTAGGGGTGACTTGTTGAGGTTCACAGGAAACCAAGTTTGGATGCCTGCTTCAATTTTTAGTCTCTGACGGCAACTTCATATTCGTGAGTTATGATCAGCATTTTAAATGCCAGTAAGCATTTAAAGTAAGCTTCCTATGTGAGTGGAAAAGCAAAAATTCTACATGGCTGCCTTACAATCCACCCTCCCTTTTTTTTCCCTATAGACTTACTAGCACTAGCATGGAAGCACCATGGTTACCTAAGAAAGCAAATTACAGGACAAAGATAAGGGAGAAGACCACGTTTTGAATAATGTAAAAAGTACCCTGAAATAATGTCTACTAATTGCGATACTTTTTAACCTTTCTTGATTTCCATTCAGTCACAGCTCTTTCCTCCTCCTCACTTTCCTCCACCTTCCTTCTGCTGAAAATGCCTCCTGGTTATAGAGTCTGAGGATCTAATCCTCTTGCTAATGTTGCTGTTTCTTTAAGCACTTCTTTTGTTGAACTTTCTTCTCCTGCTGCATTGGAAGCAAAAGGGAACTGTGCCCACAGTCATTCTCTCGCTGGATCCGTGAACGTCCTGTGGGATGATGCCTACAGGTATTTATTTTATGGGACTGTGGTCATTTGACCTGGCAGTCTGCTGTCCCTCGACCACGTACTACTGGAGTGACCTAAAAATGTAATACAAATATAGCACATAATGTGATCTTATGCTATTGTTACAGTCTGATAAAGCCGCAACATTCAGCAGTGTAAAAGTCAGTATACACAAATCTTTCACCTAAGGCTAACTTTAAAAGGTAGCCTCACTAAATACAAGCAGGCAGGCTTTAAGGAAGGCTTAAACGTGACTTTCACCTCCCATGAAATAAAGATAAGCTCCTACAACAGTTAACCACCGGTAGAAATTGATTACTATGTGTCTCATATAAACCCCCCAAATATAAGAATTCCTGTGTGTCAAGGCTGCCCTCTCAGGTACCTTCTTTATCTCTGCCCAGGAAATAGTTTTGCGCAGTATCATAAATAACTTCCAAGTACTTTTGCTAGTGTAACCAGCATTTTTAAAATATAAGCCAGCACGTTATTTTCCTTTTTGACATCACTGTAAATGACGGGGCTGTCTGCAAACGTACATCAAACATCTGCTGTCAGGCACTAGTCAAAGAGCTATAGTGCTTAGTTACTTATTTACTGGCCACACACATACACGCACGCATGCTTGACCAAACGCAAAGCCAGTTCTTAAGCCTCTCTGTTTATTCTGCTCTGATGTTTACACTGTGCAAGAGAGCTCTTGGTGCGGCCTGGGAACAGGCTATTTTGTTGCTGGTTGCTTTTTACTTCACACAGAGAACCTGATTCTAAAATTCAAAAGACATTTGTTGGAAAGCATATGATATTAACTCTAAGAACTTCCTGAAAATAGTAAAAATGCTACTCAAGCACAAGACTTCTAGAAACAGGAAAATGGAAATAGACTTGCACAAAATGCAAAATCAAATGCTTGCAGTTCTAACAATAGGATATAATCCCCAAAATGTTAATGCAATTCATATCTGCATGAAACCTAGCTCGTCTCTTTTTTCCATTCCTACCAGTTCCTGCAAATCTAAGGTTGAGTCTTCCTGTTGTTATATAATATAAAAACAGCAATGTAATACATAAACAGCATTTATTTTGTATTTTCAACATTTTTTCATAAATAATGAAAAATAATTACAGGCTCAGAGAATCCCTAAAAATAAGACTTTCTTCCTTAAAAGTTTCTGAAGGCATCTTTATGGAGCAGATGTACATACAATGAAGGATCTGAAGGGAGGAAAGAGAGACTACTGAATTGCAAAAACTGTGGGTAGTCAACATTAAGAACGGGGAATTTATTCTTACTTCAAGTTCGGTCTTTGCTGAATTTCTGTGACTACTTTAGTAGGTGACTCAAGTATTCACAGAATCATAGAATCATAGAATCCTTAAGGTTGGAAGGGACCTTTAGAGATCATCTACTCCAACCTCCCTGCACATGCAGGGTCATAATTACTTGCATGGTAAATTAAGATGTGTAGGCCCTTTTATTTTGGATTCATTACCATGAGAAAAATTAAACAGATTTATCCCAGCCGAGTGACAAAACTGAGTGTGACACAGCTCTTCTCAAAACTTCATTGGGACGTAAGCTTGCAGACAAAGAAATGTATGTATGATCAGTGATCATAATTATTGCACTGCTTTCTTTACTTACCTGAACTTTCTACTGGTTTGCCTCTACTTTGACAAGATTATATAGTGTTGGTGTTATATTTAGGATAGGCTTCATTTTTCCAAGCTAAGCAACATACATCCATTGTACTTAATGTGAGTGTTCCCAGCTAAATAACATGCATGTACTGTAATCTACTTGAATGCTTCTGAGCCTGCAGGTTGCTTAATATGAGATAACTCAGAGCAGCTTTCAGGTTTCACAAAATGTTGGATGCCTTTATAGGAAAAAAAGAGCTTACTTTAGTTGGTCTGCACTGGGGCATGAGGGAGACTCCCAAGCCTAGGGCCAGAGTACATTTTGCTGCTCTTCTCAAGAAATGCGAACCTTTCCCTGAAGAACTGGAAAAAAAGTCCACTGGAAAATTTATCAAATGCTGACTGCGGCAGTGCTGCTCTTTAAGCTCCTTTGTATCAATCATAAAAAGGATGGGCAAAAGCGAAAGGCTGTAATTTTACATTCATTACCACTGTGTACTCTAAGCAGACGAATTATAGATACACTTGAAGCGTCTGTTAATAAGGTATATTAGTCAACTTCATACAGTAAAATCAGATTTCTTACCATTTCAATCAGCATGTCCAGATCTTTCTTTTTAGAAGATGCCTCAAGTTATACACAATATTTCAGGTTCAGTGTCACTGAGGACATGCAGACAAGGGACCACTGCCTTCCTTGTCCGTGACGTGCTGCTTCTGTGTACACAGCCTGAAATAGTCTTAACTACTTCTGCTCCCATATCACATTTCAAGTGCCTGGTTATGATCCTGCTCCATGGATTGTGGCGACTGACCTCAACAGGAGCCTGTTCACATCTCATCTCCAGCTGCCTGAGTTCTGTGAGCCCTAGGGCCTTCTTGTAGTTCTTCTGAGGAGCAAGGCCCTGCCTTCCATTTGAAATTAAGTCGCTTTTGCTCTTGTGAACTACCTTGCATTTACACCGGCAATGACTGGTGTAAACAGTAGCACTGGCTCTCTATGTGGAACCATATGTGGTGATTTTACTGGGAGCTTTGTTCTTCTCTCTTCTGACTTCTGTTTGCAACAAACCATTTCACTATTGCTAGTTTAAATAATAGGATGTTCACCATATCATAAAAACATTCAACATATCATCAATAATATTTGGTTATTCATCAGTGAAGACTCTGATGAGAACACTACTAATTTCCATGTCATTTCATTAGGTTTCTCTTTCCTTGCTATTCTTGACTTATCACTTTTTTTTTTTTTCCTTCAAAACCTCAGATAAGAACAATGGTATACACAGCAAAGCTGTCTTTACAGCTTCATATTATATACTTAAATTTTTTTACATAAAATTTCTTACACAGCTAGCCCTTCTAGTCTATCTCCACATATGCAGGTTTAAATAGATATTAAAATGAAATGAAATTACATGAAATTACAATGAAATTACAGTAGAACTCCACTGTTATGGATTAATCAGTTTTGGAATAAAACTGCAACCATCTCTACTGAGTAATTTTAAACAATCACAAAGTTACATGATCTAGAGACTTTAGGAGGAGAAAAATGTCATCATTCACAGCTGTCAGGTGCTTTTCTTACTAAATGCATCCTCAATTGTTCTTTAGTGAGTTTAATAACCAAGGAGCATTTTTTTTTTGCCAGAACTCTTATAATTTTTGGCTCTTTTAAAATCATTATCAGAAAAAGAAACAGCGCCTGCACTGATTCTCTCTGAATACGTTTGCACTGGTGAAAAAGCTCAGCCTATGCACCCAGGTCTTGTGTTCTGGACCTAAGCATTTCTTCTGTGTGTGGAATGCAGTTTCTTTGTTCCCCTTCAGCTTCAGGAAAAACACTTCAAAATGTGAATTTTTAAAGATCCAAAAAATAGGGGTCGAAAATAAAAATCTAAAACGTATTGTTTTTAAATATGTTGTCTAATGAGTTTACTTGGAGGGGAGAGGATTAATTCAATATTTTTCAGTATTCACTAAGCTGTATCACACTTCTAGCTAAAGTGATTCCTTATATCTAGCAATGAAATCACTTAAGGAGATTAAAAGCCTGAAGTGGGCTAACAGAACCAACTGCTGCACTAGAAATACCAGAAATACAAAAATATGACAATCAGTTTAATTTTGGTAAAACTAGAGTATGTTACCTGCTTAATCTTCCACTCTGTTCTGGTTTCTTTTCTAACGTATTCTTGATCTTTGGTATTTTAGCAGAATCCCCAACCATTAAACCATTTACCATTCTGGCCTTACACTGTATTATTTCTCCCCTTTAGCTCTAAGTTTTAATCTCTAAACTCCATCTGCAATATCCATTCAGTGCTGCCCTTCTTCAAATCTATCTCATACTCTTCAAAATTTGGCATTTGCTCCTGACAACTACCTTTCCCTCCATATCCGACAACCTTTTGTGGAGCCTCTGCTAACTTCTTAGTCATATTTGCCACGTGGCCATACTCGCCTCTAGGAACACTCTTCCTCTGTTAACTTCCATGATTCGTCCTCTTATTTTTCCTTAAATTCCTTTAACTTTTAACTATACTTTCAAGGAACAGCTGATTACTCTGCTCTAGCACCCTCTTCTTTTTCTCATACAATTGTAAACCTGCTTAATCTCACTGCAAAAAACAATTCAACTACCGGTGTCATGCTGTTTTAGTTCCATATTTGACTCCTGTTCAGATTAATCAGGTGACTACCTGTTACAGAACCAGTATGTAGGAATCTCTATCCCCTCCAAATTCTCACCATGAGCTTCTACACCACCGTGAATAACATTTAGCTACTCTTCATATTCAGGTCTATAATTTGAATACTATTTTTTCTAGATCTCTCGCTACATTCTCACTCCTAGGTTGGGCAGAGAAGAGCACAGACCAGGAGTAAACATTAATTGCTTGTGATCAAGTAGTATGAGACACTGTAGTTGATGCAGCTTTGGAAATGTGATAGTGTAAGCAATATCAGACATTAAAAATAACAGCATGAACCTTTTTCAACAATTTATGTCTTCATTAGTAGAATAGAATCATTTAACAGCAAATTATCATACTTCAGTGAGAAAGAGCACTTAAAGAAAAGTTTTCACAGTACAGATACGTTAGCTGAATTTCAACATGGAGGCAACATTTATGATAAAACTGCAAACTGGATTTATAATATTCAAGCTGACATGTTGTAGTAACACTCATATCTGATGGATCTTATTTCATCCTGTCCTCAGCTAATGGACACTGCAACAGACCAATACAGAAATGTACTGGAGCAGTCAGAGTGGTTTGGTTTTGTGTACTTCTGGAATTAATGGCTCTTTTGGGGAGTTATGGAATAATACCGATCAGAAAAAAAGGGAACAATTAAAACTATAAAGTAGCACTGAGCTCTCTCCCTCAGCTCATAATTGTAATTCTTGCACTCATAACAGCAGTTTGGATGGGTAGCTTTCAAAAAGCTGTCTCAGAATAACAACACAACCACATTAGCACAGATTATTTGATTGATGGCTTTGTAGTTAAATTCTGTAGCCTCAACTAGGCAACCAGAAGTTCAATCTAGATAGAAATTCAGTAGCTCAACATTTAATGCAAACCTGTGCAAATTACAGTGATTCTAACAGCTTTGTCTACAGGAGACTGGTTCTCTATTATTGGTTTTAAATGTTAATTTGTTCAAGTCTAATTACACTTTTTTTTATTATTATTATTTTCAAGCAAAGGTGTCTTCTAACACCTGGGGGACTAAAGAGCATCTTTGAGAGACTGAGGAAGGATCCTGAAGAATGAAGGACACTCTTTTGCAGCCTGTCCTTCCCTCTGCCTCCAAGCAGGCTCTCTGGTCCCAGAGGCACTCAGTAACTCTGGGACACTACGTGTGACCATGGGAGGAGATGGATCGGGGCACCTCTAATAAGAGCTTGGCGAGACTGGTGATAAATTTGTGAGTCTGGTTGTGAAAACTAGTATGACAAGAATCATAACAAGACAGGGAAGAAAGAGCATAAAACTTGAAATTGATAGCTTTTCTTTTGAGCTACCTTCTTTATCAGATACAAGGCAAGTGCCTTAGGATACTTTCATAAGTTCCTTAAACTTATACAGAAAGAGGATGAAAGTGATAAAACGTGGATAAAAGATACAACAGGAAGAATCCAGACAACATTTGTGTAAAGATGAGGAATCTGTATGCTGAATAATTTCAGAAAAAAAAAAAAAAAAAAAAAAACCCAAAAAACCTGACTCTTGTATCACTAAGACTAACTAGTGAGCTTCCGTATGCTTAAAGGCACAAACTAACGGCCTGGGTGCAATCTCATAACTGTCATCTGGCAAAATGCTCTGTACAATTGGCTTTTCGAATAAAAATATCTGGCCTGGTCTACATGCGTTTAGCCAGTATGTTCCAGTTAATTAGCATCAGGCAGAAATCTCTTTCCTGTCCATATGGAGTTTGGTGGACTAGAGGAGGTGGAGATGGTTGAGAAGAGGAAGCTGGGGAGGATGTAATATTTTTTGAGGCTACAGACATAAACCACTGGTCAAAAGAGAATGTAAAACACAGTTACTCTTTATGGCATGAGAGACCGTTAATGATTTCCTTATCATAAGCTTAAAATGTTTTAATTATTTCTGAAGCTAGTGATGGTTAGGTTAGTTAGGTTAATACTGATGCTCTAACAAAATCTGATCATTATAGGAAAAAATGCTGGAAAAAAAACCCTTTACAAATTGTTATTAAAAGAATAACAGTAGAATAGAATAGGAGTAGAATATCTTTGTTCTCTGCACATCTATTTCAAACAAACAGATTTTATTCATTTCTTCAGGGAGCATTAATTGATAGGGAAAATCAGTTCCTGAATGTTACATGAATTTAATTTATTGGCAGATCTCTGTTCAACTCTGTATTTTTGTGATGGATACTGTTTGGCTGCTTGGATCATAACTTGACATCTTCAGTGCCCAGAACTAGATTACATATTGCTGGAAGAACTGAGGAGCTCCCATCCTAGTCTAGTAGGATACCAAATACATGTTTCCTGGCTGTCCTTTACGCCAAGCAATCTGAGGACTTCAGATTCAACAGCAACATAAATACTTTTACTGTAAGGAAAAAAAGTAAGAAGTGTAAGGAATAGAGGTGACATAATCAGCAAAAATTAGACCCTGGTAAGTATAAAATAGTTTCCCTTTTGTGTATTTCTTCAGAGAATTTTGTTGTTATTGAAGTTATTGAAGTTCCTCCATTAAATTAAATGTATGGAAAGTACTTTTGGCTAAATCTTCTTCCTTAATCTATATTTATCAGTGTTGTGTGAATATAAGGAAGGAAAATAAATAATATAATATGAAACAAGGCAGAACAGAAAATTTAGATAGATGAGCATTAAGTACTGCTTTAAAAATTCTTTCAATTTTAATCATTTCAGTTGTTGATACAGGAACAGTGAATTATTTAATAAGTGAACTGTGCTGTTTCAGACCAGCCACTTGAGAAAATTAGAAGTTGTACTAGTCTTTAATCTCCCTTCCCCAGTCCCCTGAAACACATGGGGCTGAATTACAGCATTTAAAGCAAGGAATGCCGGAAGAGGTAGAGACCTACCAAAATGGCAGAGATATGAGGTCAGAGATGAGAGTTGTGTCTACACAACTCTCTCAATATGGAGGGGTCATGCAAGATCTGCCCAAGTAAATTGTAATATCACTCAGAATAACTCATGATCCTCGAAGAATCCTGTCTCCTACAATTCGATCTGTTAATGCAGAAGGACTATCCCAGGAGTCCTTAGAGTCTCAATCCATTTTCTCCAAATGCTAACAGACATTTCTTAAGGTAGGGATACCCAGTGTTAATAGGTTCTTGCCCAGGACAAACTACACTTTCGGCAATGGAGAGTAACTCCCTTCTTACTCTGAGAGAGGACTCACTTCATCTGAACGTACATGGGAAATCCAGAACTTTCATGTGCTCTTCTGGCCTATAAAGACAGGCAGCGTGACCAAAGCAAGTGTGACCATGCAGCTACCTTCTCTCCCTGCTGCAGGTCAAAAGCAAAGACAATCCAGATGGAGGGATCTGTGAGTAGCATCCCCCTCCTGCTGTTGCCTTTTCTGGGTGTTTCCGCCCTCCCTGTCACACGAAAGTTACAAAACTGGAAGGCAACAGGCTGCTTAAACCATTCTGTTGGCCTGCAACCTGCCTCTTGATTTCTCTCATGCCTTGTTCAGCAGGTCAACGGCTGAATAAGTTGTTCTGGAAATACACGTATGTTCTTCAGGGTGCTGCCTGACTTAAAAAATAATTTGCTTTTAAGTAATTCATATTTGAATTTCTATATCTCAGCTGCTTCATGGTAAAATGCCCAGACTGCTCTTATCCTGCAGCAAAGTTACAGTAGCCCTCTTTAATTTTATCAAATTTTCTTCATTCAAACTGAAAGAGCATTATCCATTTCCTGCAATACACATATATGCACATGGACAATTATGGCATAGCTGTCCAGCCTGTGCAAGTTCATACTTGAGGCTTTCTTCATGGCAGTGGCTAAACTATATCCTAGAGACTTGTGGAGTTCAGAATTAGTATGTCAAAGCGTCCATTAATCTTACGGGAGACTAGAGCAATCTTTCCCCTTTTTACTGAGTGTCAAAAGCCTTTCTTTAGAATTATACCTTTGATACAGTACTTACACTAGTCATTTACCTTTCTCAGGGCTTTACAAAGCAGCTGCTATTGTTTTCTCTAAGCAAAGAAAATCTCAAGCTGACCTTGGATGACTACCTTCAATGAGAAAATGACTCTGTTTTCATTTGTTTCCTGCCCTAGTATGCTCTCTTTTGACATCTACAAGTTTAGTGATGCCTGGAGGAAACAACAGGTCAGAGCTGGGATTTCTCAGAATTCATTTTATCTGATGATAAAAAATGTTCCTGTGAAGTCCAGTCTATACAAAGACTGCCAGATTTGTTATACCTATAAAAAATGGTATAAAAGCAGGGTACACTCTTGTGGGTAGAGCTCTGCAAGAAATGCCATCCTCATGCTGTTAATCACTAGTTAAATCTTTCCAGCAGAGCAAGAGTAGAAACCAAGTCTTGCCCTAGTCTAGCATGAATTAACTTAGAGAAAACAGGTCCTGCAACCTTCTAAACACTTACACCAGGCACTGAACTTTTCAGTCATGCTTTTTTCCTTATATGCAAATATTAATGTAATTAATTACTGAGAAAGCTAAATCTCAAGACTACTACTGTATCTCAATATTCATGACTCAGACTGACACTATTATTCTTACCTGGTGAATGCTACTTTGCTTCCTACAGCTTTGTTCTCCTTTCAATCTTCTCTCAAATTATATTACAAAGACAGAACCTCTTGGCAGTTCCTGAGGAATGTCTTAATGAGTAAAAAAAATTAAATGTGAGAGAAAGTAATTGGGAAGTGAGAACTGCCATGGTACAGTGAGTTATGAATATTCACTGTCATTATAAATTGTTTATAATACTAGGCTCTATGGCATTGGATGGAAGAGCTCTAAGACTCTGGAATTTAAAAGTTTTATCAAAAGACTGTCAAATATTTACATGGACTGACACTTCAGGTAGTGCAACTATGACCCATTGTGAAAGAATTGTTTAACTACTGTTTACAAAGGGGTGTCTTTATTTCCTATGGTTCAGATAATTTTTTCTGTCTTTAAAGAGACTTGATATGTTACATGCATTTATTCCTTGATGACAGCACACTTACTTACTAAGCAATTCAAGCAAAGAGAAAAATTACACTTTCCCACAATAACTTATTTTCCAGACAATTTATGACAATGGAAACCTTTTTCTTAACTGTAGTTATAGAGACTGAGATATCATGTGTATCATTACCTCTCAGTAGCACTAACAGAAACCTATACAGCTACTGCAAAAATAAAAAGCTCAGCAAGAGAAGGAAACTCAGAAATAGCTATTATTGGGCAAAAACGGTTAGCTTATTTTCAGTCAAACATGAAAATATTATGAAAAAATGGTATTTGAAGAGCAGATCTCTTTTGCTGTTTGTATGAAGGAACATAAATATTTTTTAAAATATTTATTTTTTATCATTAATGACAAAAATCAATGCTAACCTTCTCCAATCACTTATAGTATGACATGTGGGAAATACTAAGCAAAAAACATGTGAGTATCAGGGTTAATTGGGTCCAGTAGGGAATAAGATATTTGAAAAACATAGTGTGAACACTGAGCATGAAAGCTACCTCAGACATGCTAACATTTGAAACTTTCACAATGATGTATAAATTTGATGTTTTGCTACTGCTTACTGGGATAACTGAAATGTACTCAGTATTCTGGTGTCTTAATGTTACTCAAGCAAAGACAGCATTTTTTTTTTTTTTTCAAATATGTGCAAACATCCTGTATTTGGCCACCTTAAAATAATGAGGAAATTCGAAATTTAGATTCAAAAAGAGATACTTACCTGCTGGCTTCCTAACTGGCAGACATTTCCACATAAAGAATGGAGCCAGGAGACTTTTTTACTTTATGATATATCAGTATACATGCATATACCTCGATTTGTGGAGGGGATAGAACTTTTCCCTTCTGCAATTGGAATAAAAGTTTTGAATGAGAGGAAAAAGAGAATCCCACATGTTTCCTCCACAGATCTCAGCCAGTTTGTCCGCAATGCTACTTTGCATTTAGGACCATCAAATAAAAAGATAACTGACACATTCTTTATCTGGGAGATTTCTTGATGTCAGATTTTACACTAATACATTTTCATGTTTTCTCTAGATAGGTGTCTTAGGTACTCTAGATATTTCTTCATTTCAAAGATTTGGCAGCTTTGAAATTCTTTCATTCTAAGTGCTTTAATTCGCTACCATTTCAATAATCGAGTTTCTCTTTGACAGGGTCACAGTTATTAATTATTATTTAGTTGGACTTAACATGCCTTCTTAACTTAATAATTTTTAATTTACAATTATTTCCATTGAATGAATTCCTGCTATAAAATGGGAATTCATCAGTTGATGAAAGAAAGAAATAATGGGCCACAAATATGATGACCAGACCTTGGCTTATGTACTAAGAAAAATGAAGAGAAAACCCCCCAATCTCCCCAAACCAAAAATACCTTCACTGCTCTCTGCAACAGAATAGTTGGAAATTATGAAAAATAAATTTAAAAGAATGTTTGAGCTATAATCTATTTAGCAGACAAGTGCAGATAAGTTCTGTAGAGGTAGAACAAGCTATCACTCAACTCATCTGGTAGGTGAAAGACAGACAGACTTATGAAATTACATTAACACTGGACATATGAAGTTCCATTTTACCTATTCAAGTTTAAGCTACAAAGCAATACACAAAAACAGCAACCTCATGGAAAAACACCAGAGAAACATGGTAAAAACTACACTGCTTCTTTTTATAAATGCTTTCTAAACCACGTGATTGGTGAAAATGGGTTGCAGTGTTGAAAGAGGTGATGCAGAGGTAATTCCACGAGCACGGGACCAGTGCTCTCCAGAGCTTCACAGCTTGCTCTAACAGAGGAGGATCCCCTGCCTGGTTGTGCATGCGTAAGGGCACAGCGATATTCAGCACACAGGCCCTTCTTAACCAAGACTGTTGTGATTTCTCTGGCACAGTAAAAAGCTAAGAGTCTTTCCTCTAATTACCATTCCATAGAAATAACCTTTTGGTTTTTGATACATGTTCTTATGTTCAAAGTCTTACTTTAACATAATTCTGAAGAAGCTATTGATCTGAGGCATACCTACATGCTTGATATGGATTCTTCAATATTTACATGATTTTTTAGAAAGCTCTCTTGTCACAAAATGATTATAAAATGAAAATAAAATCTTGAGCAACAAACACTTTTCACATGACTACTGATTCTGTATGAATGTCGATCTTCCAAACAGAATGAACTTTTTAATTCAACGTGGAACCTTTTCACTGCAAGAAGAAAGAAGAACAGCTCCAAAACAAGCAATCTGAATTTACCTGGTTGGTAGAAGTTTGGTGAAAGTTCTCTGGCAACCGCTCTTGCAATATCACATTCCTGGCGAGCAGACTGAGCAGCCTGATCCGCAGCGTCAGCTTTAGCTCTTGCATGTGCAGTTCTGTACAGAGCAGAAAACAGTTACATGCAGAGAAGTCTTTTATGAATCCCATTACTAATGTGAGGGCAACATACTGCTGTCCGTAGCTACAACACAGTGCACTGTTGTGCCCACGAACAGCTACAAATCAGCCAAAGTATTTCAGAACCAACACCTTGTTCCTGGTTCTTCAGTCATGCTCATCCTTGTATTACATTTACTTTTTTACACAATTGACACTCAACTTTGCAACAAATTTCTAGTTAGAAAAAAAAAAAAAAAAAAAAGGTATGTTTGAAACCTGAGATTCTGACCATTCAGTCAAATTTCCATAGACAGTGTCAGAAATCAAAGTCCACAGACTGGGCCACTACAGCGATTCCTACACAGTGGTTGGTGAGACCAGGACACATAGAGCCCAAGAGGACAGTGAAATGAAACTTTACAACATGTCAAAGTTAATGTTCAATGCTGGGTACTATATAAAAGTTTTGAATGGCTAAATTTAGATACATTGGTCCAATAATATGAGAAACATGTCTTCTACAGTTAGACAGTATTGGAAGGGAGTGGGAGGGAAAATACATGCCTTATGCTTCCAAGGCCTTTGAAATGGGGACACCTTTCAACTCTTGTAACTCACTGAATTTCCAGTCCAAAACACTCTGAAAAGGCAACATTTTCTAAGTCAAGACAACAGGCTGAGATACTTTCACAAGGTAATCTGCCCTCTGCTTTTGCTTTCTCACTTTTGCTATTGCTGAGAGACTCAAGAACAGCTCCTGCAAGTGCCTCTGACTTCGCACTGTGCAAACAGCTGTTACCGCATGGCTGCATCACTGTCCCATCTTCCCTCCTCACTTCAATTTTTTAAATAGTCATCTGCTTAAAAATTCCTGATGGCACGATCTCTGTGCGGCTGTGCAGCACCAGCACAGAGCCTAGAGCTATAAAAGGGCTAGAACTGATGAGAAGCTAAACAGGGCAAAATGGCAGGGAACTTTTTGGACCCTCCAGAGATATGCAGAGCATTTTAAAAATACATATATTAAACTTCATGACCTCAGGAATTTTCTCCTATATTATATCAGGAAGCTGTCTCATCAGTAAGAATAAATTAGGAGGACTTTAACTGGACTTGCCAAGAAATATTAATCAACAAAGATTCAAATAAATAAAAACTAAAAAAATTTAGTGATCACCATATAAAAATCCCATCTTATCTTCATGGAATAAAGAGATCAACATGCTTTAGAACAAGATGGAATTAAATGTTTGCATTAACCAGACTAAACACCAAGAGATTAACTCTATGGCAGACTTCACACTTCTAAAAAGATTTTTAATCCCGTAGGGTACCAGTGCAAACACAGACATAAAGAAGCCACACAGGCTGTTTCATCTCTGGCGCCTGGGGAAGATTTGTTTAAGTTACACCCTCCCCAAAATGTGTGTGGGGAGAAATGTTGAATGTTATTTCAAAACTCGGCTTGTCATAATTTGCTGGATAATTATCAGCTTGTGTTGCCTTCTCATCAGTCCCTCTTGGTTTCTGAGAAAGGCGATTATGATGAACAAATAAGCAATAACACCTTCCACTTGTACTCAAGATGGGGGAAAGAAAGAGCGAAATGAAACGAATGCACTTTATTATCCCATGTATGTTCTGTGTAACGTAATGTTTGTGAATGGTTTTACGATATGTGCTTGCTTAGTACCAATAATCAAAACTGTTCTTTCCCTATAATCATTATTTTCAATTAGATGAGCTATTATTAGCTCCTGCATAATCATGTCAATGTAGCATGAGCTTAATGAAGCAATCGTAGTCCTGGGACATTGTTTTATGAGGCACTAATGCAGTCTGCACATAGATAAACTAGATGCTGATCATCCTTTTGTGATGATAGAACAACCAGACTATTCCCATATAAAAATAGTCTAATACTATTGTCACAGCTGCAACAGACATTTTAAAAGCCAAGCAATACACTAAATGACCAGTGTCAGGAAAATATACAGCCAGGGTTGTCCATATATTTTGTCGATGCTCGTGAATGTTTTATATTGTTATATCCAGGAAGCAAATGACAAAGCCTGTCTAATCATACAGGATCAAAGGAGTGAAGGAATTAAATGATGCCATAAGCAATAAGCTAGTAAAACTTACCAGCCTGAGAGGGGGCTGAAGGGAGTCACAGCAGGAAGAAGCCGATAGAGCTGGAGGGAAACAAATACTTGTTCGCTTGCCTCTCTTATCTTACACCCTCTTGTACATAACTGCCCTTCCTGCTATTCTGCCCCCTTTGTACTTGCAGTCGGCTATTCCAATGGCCCCGAACAGGAGCGACTGTTCGGATGCGACGGGTACCCGGCCTGCCCCGTGTCGTGGTGTGCCTCAGCACAGCGCTGCTAGAGGAGTATCGGGGGGATGGCACAGCACGAGCCACTGAACAGGGGCAAGGGATGAAGCCACAAGCTCATGTTCCTGAGCAGCCGTTCAACCAGCCACCGGGAACAAGTGCCTCTGACCTCTGTGGTGAGCACCATCAGCGACACTTGGTAGACGTAAGGGGAACAGCAGGAAGAGGCAGAGCCAGCTCTTCTGCGCATCACAGAGCTGCATGCGCCATCAGAAAAAAAATGTGGTTCCTGATTTGCCCACCATAGCATTTGGGTGCTTTATCAGCTAAGTTCTGCATTATATACTTTATTGCTTTGATTTGTCACTATAAATACATACATTCTTTTCATTTCTTGTACACTTAAGTTTTCAGTTATCCTGTGCCATCTTCCCTTTATGTTATCCTCAGTCCATTTCTCTGTTGCTAGTTAATTTTCAGAGAAATGTCAAAACAGGGTAGCTCCCTCAAATATAATCCATTTGCTCCATTTACTTCTGGTTACATCACTCCCAACCTGTACCTCCACTGCAGAAAGAAATTACTGCTTGAACTATAAGCACATATAGAGTGTTTGTACTAAGTGATGTAAGCAGAGTCCCTAAAATCTACGAGTGTATATCATAAGTGAATGGGGGCTGGAAGAGCAATGGTTAACTGAATAACTGCTGTTCAATCAGCATCTGATTCTGAAAGAAGACTAAGCTTTCCAGGTTCTGTGACAACTCATATCACTATTGGTATCTTTTTTTTTTGAGTTTTTGGTTGGGTCTGCATGACCTTAGCTACACCCACATGACTATAGCCCCAGAGTCACAGGCTTCCTGCAAGCAGCCTCCCTTTCCAGCAGTCCTACAATCAGATTTCCATCTGCTTAGTCTGAAAAGTGACTTGAAGGAGGAGTACTGAGGGCTGAAGAGTTTAAACAATATATATTTTTGCCATTCTGTAGCAACAATGCTTATATATAATGCCATGTGTCTTCAATGTGTTATGTAACATTCATCTATATTTAAACCCCATTTAAAATTGTCCATTATCCTCCAGATTATTTTGTATTTCCATGATATACTTCAACTTACAATGCCTACTCATTCAGAGTCATTTGGAAATGTAAGCAACATATGTTTACTTTGTTCCATTTTTTAGCTTTTATTAAGCCCATGGATTCCAGTATTAACCTTTTGAGTAGCCTGCTTGTGCTTCTTAAAGTAATACAAATAGTTATGTCTCCTATTTGCCAAGGATATCTAAAAACAACTGTTCCGAACCATTAAATTACTTTAAACAAATAACCTGAATGTCACTTATTAACAGCTTTCTATATTGCCAAAAAATCAGTAAAGACTAAATCTGCAAAAAATTCTCAAAAACAAATCGAATTCATAAAAACTACTGGGTTCTCTGAGTAACACTGCATACTGTAGGTTGCTCTCATATCATCCTTTTCAAAATTTGAATTCTGTAAGAACAAATACCATCTTCCTAAATTCTAAAATTCACTGACTTTTCTAGAAAGCCAAGAATATTTTCTGTATTTCTTTTCCCCAGGTATGATTTTTTCTAACAATTCTGCAGTTTAATTTTCTCCTAATTCCCCTTTTCTTTCCTAATTTTTCTGATACTACAGATCTGCAATGAATGCTAGGTAAATATCTAGCATCTATCAATTTTTCTAACATAGCAAGTCAGGGACTGGCATTTGTGAAGTTTTTGTAATTTGTTTAAAGTAATTTGTTAACTGCCAGCTGTCCACCACTGCCTTCCAATGGGAGTCTTGGAGAAGAAGAGCAAGAGAAAAGGGAATACTTAAGGACACCACAGTATTTGTGACCTTCATGTCAGTGAAAAATTTGAAGTGCTTCTAAATTACAGATTGAATTGGCCAAATGAGGAATATGTCTTCAAACGAGACAGCTTGAACTTACTTAAAGCTTGAAAGCTTTACTCCATCAATCTTGTTTGTGCCTTTTACTTTCAATCAGCTGTTCCTTCTCCATGAACTGACTTCACTAAGGAACTGGAACAGCTTGGTAGCACCTGTATAGCTCAGGTAGTGAAGTATAAGCAGAGCTGTTCTGGACACATTGCTGACACATTAATCCATGCCAGCTTACCTAATGGATTTTATTTTCCCAAACTCCTTTTTTGAAGCGTAAATCAGAAAAAAAAAAAAAAAAAAAAAAAAGCTAGCCTTTATTTAATAACTCATGAATAACTGAGGAATTCCTACAGAATTGTCACATAGCCAACTTTATTTCCATATTTGGAAAGATAACCTAGAGGTAATGACCGGTCTGCCAGATGTCCAGATGTCTGTCCTTAGCATAAATAACAGCACAAATAAACTGGGTCTACATTCACAAAGATTTAGAGGCTACTAGTACAGTGCCAGACATAATGCTTTCATTTTGCCAAACCTTCATACATTTGTAAGAATTACAGGCCCTATATTGTATCAAGATTGTCTTGATTTAATATCTTTGGATTTTTTCTGAGGTTTCTGACTTTGTAGCCCACAGCAACATAATTAAACAACAGCATAAATTACATGGAATTAACGGGGGATATGGATTAAAAGCTAAATCATTGACACATCTTAAAATTTAATGTTGAAGACATCAAAAAGTTGATACATGCATGCCACCTTATGAACCATTTTTTTCATTGAGAGCTATTTAATATTTTAAATGCAGAGAGTCTGGATATAATCTAAAGTATATTATGGTAGAGTTGAGAGAACATAAACCTTTTGACTCCAAAAAAGACCAAGGGGATACTATATTGTACTGCAACCTAAAGTTCCACAATAAACAAAGAAAACATTGCATTCAACTGTAGTGAAGCAGTAAAACAGAAACCAAAAATTCCAGCCAGTATTGGACATTGTCATGGGACGTAGCAAAGGAGGAGCATGAGAGCACCCTGGGCAGCCGCTCCACACTGCAGCAACAGAGAAGATAGTGGTCTTCATGTGCAAAGGGGATGAAAATAAATTGATAGGAATTTGCTCTTGCTATACACAGAATCCACTGTATATGGCCTGGAAAGGAAAAGCCTTTTCAGCTAAACTTCTTGAGCCTCATATCTACTCAAATTATTGGAGAAACCTTGACACACCATGGTGGACACACAGATATCTGACAGCGGAAAATGCAAAAGACAAAATGAGACTTCACTGTTTCAGATAAAGGCAGAACTGGTTCAGTCATTGAATTTGGACATACTCAGGTTTGAAAGATTTGGGGAATATTTTACAGAAAAATGTTGGATCTCCTTGAGTCTTTAAAATGTAATTATACTGTGTACTAAAGGCAATCTTTAATCCACTCTCTGAGAAAAATGACATGGTCTGTGTGTACAGCAAGTGAATTAGATGAATTAGGAACAATTTACAGTAGGTATTTCAGACACGAGTTGGCTGCTGACCGACGTGCTCTGATTGTCTCATTGGAGACACCCTTTTCCAATAAAAATAGGAAACGCAATACTTGTATTTTGTCTCTCTGAACCATGTGGCCTTTCAGACTCCTGCAGGGGTCACAACCTTCCGTTGTGCCTACAGATACATAAGTAGCCCTAGGGCAAACACCATTCTACACATTTGTTGTGGAATTAGCCTTTCCCCTGCTTTACTATCTTTCGGGACAGGTTTCTGTTCACCTTTAGACTCCTGTTGTCCACACACAAAAGAACTGAATTGCTTAGAAAATCAAGGATACTGAGCCACACTTTTCTGTAACTCCTGAGTCCCACATGGTCAGGAGTTCCCAGTTTTCCAGTTTCAGATGAAGGACAGCATCCCAAAAGAGAGGGTACTTCTGAGAACATCCTTTTAATACGGAGCTGTTAGTTCAATTTCCCTCATCTTTCATTCAGCTCAGTGCTCATGCTCCCCTGCTCAGAAGAAGACCCACATGCCCACATCTGACTGTGCAAATTGTTTGCAGGTTGCCGTGAAGCATCACTGGACACACTGCCTTCACCTGGAGCTTTCCGTGAGCCCAGGCTCCCTGTGCGCTTGGCACGATTTACGCCCGTCCAGATGAGCTGTCCCCGGATAACAGAGGTGCCTGTTCACATAATGGATCCGCTCTTACCCGTTACTCTGTCAGGAGCTGGAATGCCTCAAGTTTTGCTTTTATACTGATGGTGCTTCACCTTTGTGCTAGCACAGCCCCCTCGCCGATGCCGGCGCCCTCCCGTGCGGCAGGCCTGGCAACTTCACTCCCAACGAAGGGCAAGCTTCGCTGTGGGGCTGCTTACAACCCCATGGGCAAAGAGCACTTTTGCGCACTACACGCTGGCTTTTTTCCCCATTTTTGCCAATGGTGATTCACTGCTAGCAACTTCCATGCCCCAACCCACCAACTAAATATAGAGAGGAGCAGAAATCTTGATAAGCCTTGTCTATCCTACCATTAACTAATTTTATTAATAACTCTCCTTAGTGAGCAATATTTTCCTCCAGCTTTCTGGCTCCATAATGGTAACTCTAGCAGACAGATTTTTTTGTCTTCTTGAAAGGCATAAAGAAGTATCTGGAAACAGCAGGATATCTACACACACAATCTGCTGTTTCCTCTCACCACAAGGAATTACACTGGCAGACTGAGGAGAGCTAGAGCTACTCAATCAAGGGAGAACTATAAAAAACAGATACAGCCTGAGCTTTAGTTCCTCTTGAAGAGATATTTAAGTAAAGAAAAAAGTAGAAGATAAATATGTTTCTCTTCACTTCATTAGGGCATATGAGGCTTCAAGGGAAAAGGATCCCATGTAATGATCCTGCCCAGAAAAGGCAAGTCCACTCGAGGAATTTTTAAGTTATCCTTGAGTACACTGCGCTTTCCCCTGCCACATGTCTTGGTGTAATATCCTCTACCTGGGACAAACAAAATAAAGTAGCAGATATCATAAGAACGCTATAATCGCCACCAATATCTGACAGCTCTCCTAGGCTCTGGTCACAATAAATCATTATCCCAGGGATACAGCTAGATGGAAAATGGAAGAGTTTATAGGAAAAGGAAGATACTGGAGTTATTTTTGTTCCAAAATCTTTTTTTTTTTTTTTTTTTTTCTTTTTTTTTTAATTTAAAAACACCGTCTTCATTTTTTTGGTTTTTTTTTTTCAGCTTTCGACTGAAGTTACTATTTCAACCATTTCATTCACTTGTTAAAAAAAAAAAGGGAAAATCAGAAAACACGAAATTAAATGTTGATTTCTGGAAAACAATATGTTTTAAATTATTTTGATTTAGACTACTTCTAGTCAAAAAACTGTTAACAAGCCCTGCTCATCAGTAAACTCACACATGAAAACCACATCAAACCATCCTTGGCAGTGTCTGCATTTCTAAAGCTCTCCTCTATGCAGATTGGATGTGCTTTTTTAAGGATGAGCTTTTTTAAGTACAAGGACAAAAAAGCCCACAGTGTTACAGATATCTTAGCAAAGAATACCAAAGTATTTTTAGAGCAAAACACATAATATGAAACCAATATCTGATTTCACTTCACATTAGTCTAATATAGATAACTTAGAACATGCTGACTACACGAAAGTTATATTACAAGAAGTTACAAGAAAAATACCTAAACTATTCGACGCCAAAATTTATTTAGAATTTGGATATTTTTGCTAGCTTAAAAAAACAGCATATAAGCTTAAGAGTCATAAATACAGCTAGAGGCAGCCTCACACTTTGCCTAAGTGACTTTAGCAATATGTCCCTGCTGCTTATTAGATTATATTTCTAATACATGAATCCAAAGACTTCATTACTGTGCTTGATAGAGGTAAATATTGTAAGGAAATGTTACAAATAGAGATTTAGTGGCTTAGTGCTTATTTGCTTTTCTCTCTTCTCAAAGCTGTAGTGCACACATTTATTTCTGCCATTTTCCCAGAATAATGTAGGTCTGTAATTGAAATCTTTATAGCAAATGAGACAAGAAACGGTACTTTGGCCATGGAATATAATTTTAATCAAAAAGTTTTGGAATAGTTGCAAAAATCCAGAGTATAATGGCAAATAAATAGTTATTTGTGAGGCACAGTAGTGCAATTTATTCATGTGTATATTTAAAACTCTAAAAAAGGATGTGTTAACTGGGATGACTGAATAACAAACATATGGTCATGAATCCGAATAAGCTTTTCTTTCCCCCCCTAAATAGTCCTTTAGTTTCTCTTAGACTTAAAATCTACTACGGAAACAAAACTATAATATTTTCATCCTTTCAAAGGCATTAAACGTATGTGTTTAAATTCATTTTCTGTGCACTTAGTAGTCTGCCAGCCAGAAGCAATTTGGACTTATTCTTCTGTGTGTTGTTCATTTCTGCCCCGTAATCAGATGTACGATGTCTAGAAAGAAGGTATTCATTGAAAAATAAATAAATAAATAAATAAATAAATAAATAAAGTTAAAAAATCTGGAATTAGTTCTTCTATTTTCAGTAATTCCAAATTATTTGATATGCCTAAAGATAACGGCTCAAAAAATCAGAAAAATACTTAAATGATACAAAACATAGCTGAACAGCTTAATTAACAAAAAGCTTTCAATCTCTGTAAAAGATGTGCTCAAGTATAGGGATGGTTTTATGTGATTTGCCTTTTCTCCAGGCTCGTATTATGCTCGTATTATACAGTAAACATCAAGGGACTGAACAGTGTAAAGGAGTAAAAGAAAGAGACTCCGATGATTCTTCCATTTGTAAACATGTAATTCCTCCTAAATGAAGAGTGCTGTAGATTGGTGCTTCAAAATAATGTCAGATAATTTCAGACAGAGAGCAAGTGACAGAAACTACTGTGAAATAGCTGGACTTATGACAAATGCAGATAACAGCCTTAAAATAATTTTCTAGCACATATATAACAGATACATATGTATATATTTACATTTTTTACTACCTACAGTGTTGCCAATAACACACACTGTCCCATTTCAAGAAACGACCACCATATGTGATCTGTGTCAGCGACCAGAAAATTTGAAAAAGAGGAATGTTGCGCTATGCTGGTTCCCAGGAGGGCTGATGATCTTGCCTAGACGCCCCCAAGGATTTTGTGGTGTCCAGAGACTGCGGGAAGATTGTTCACAGCACTATCTTTCCTGCTTATTATCAATTCTTATTTCTCGTTGTCTTCTCTCCACATAGCACAGATTTATCACACTTGTCAGCTCTCTCTAGGGTTTGATGGCTTCTATGATGCTCATGCCCATGGTGCTGGAGCAGCTGGGTAAGACTGGAACCTCCCCTAGGGCGAGGGGGTAATCTCGTCTCTCCTCCCAAACAAAAGCCTTATCTTGAAATCTGGCAACCTGTGAGGGAATTCCTGAGCCTCAAAATATATTCTCCTGGTGAGGACCTTTAATAGCAGTTACGTTTCTAACTAACTTACTGCCTACTTGCAAAACTACATGCTGTACACTCCATGTCTTCAAGTAATGACCCAAAAGGAGTAATTGCTGCTACTACAACTCATGCATCTGGCTGCTGGTGGCCAAGAGCTCCAGTCAGAACACTGTCAGTGGCAGCAGAATAATTTTGCCTTCTTCTTGAAGATGTTAAGGGAGCACCACCATGTCAAGAATGTGCACCGTGATTCAGAAAGTTTGTGTCGAAGAACATGGATTGCACAAATTACCTTCACTGGCTGTGAACCAAGATAGGTTGATGCTTCTTAAAGTCAGTATGGATCCACCTGCACCTGAATATGTACTTTATTTTAGGGAAATACAAAGGCTAGCAAGAGGGAGCACCTTAATTTTGCCTTGCTGCTTCCAGGCTAAATTTCTGAGGGCTTAGAGGAAGAATAGAGGACATTCTTGAAGAGAAGAAGGAAAGAAAGAGCAAAGAAAGCAAACACATGCACCCCTGCAGAATCTGATGATTCACGAGTATCAGTGCAAGGTAATTCAAAGATCAGCCCATTTTAAATAATTAGCAAAAAAAAAAAAAAAAAGTTCAGAATTTTGGCTGTATGTATTCAACAACAAAGTGCGTGTCTGCTGAATATGGAATTGACCTCACTCTTATGCCTAGTTGACAAAATTCAATAAAATGTGAAGGTCTGTTCCATAGAACCGTCTTACTGCTCTGGAGTGCATGTGCTCTGGGAGCAATTGGATGTATAGGGAGTATGTCTTCACATTTGAAAAGTCACTGCATAACAAGTAGAAACTTAGTCTGCAATCCCACTAAATAAATAACATTTCTGTGAGACAGCTGCACACTGAAAGGCTTGATGAGATAAAGAAAACTTTTGCTACTAAGTACAACATTGAAAATGTACTGGTAAATACTGTAATAGGTTAGTCTGCACGGAATTCTGGGGATTTCGTTCAACATAAACTGAAGTGTGCTTCCGGTTCTTACTCTTGTGAAAGTGAGTCTAGGTATAAAAAAGCTATGCTCTTTTCTCATGATTAGTAGGCCTGAAGAACAACTGAAACTACACGACTGTTCAATTTCATAATTCCTGGACAGAAAGCACACAGGTCACAACATGAATATAATTCTTCTCATCAGTAAGGGATCTAAGTAAAAACTGAAGTGGATTTCCTTGTCTTTAACACATCATTCATTTAACGAAGAGTGATAGCATTATGACAAAGTTCAATGGGCAGCATCCTTGTGCAACTCTCAGGAGAGCTATGAATTTGTTTATGCTTTGAACATGAAATCATAAAATCATGTGTTAATAAACTGAAAGTGAGATAGCATACGGACAACTTTACATTTCCTTGGGCTTAGGACAAGAAAGAGACAGCCACTATATTCTTATTTGCTATAAGAAAATATAAGGAGTTTCCAATTCAGGGAAAAAGAGAAGCCTCATTTTTAAGTCCTATATGATGCAAGAAGGTCAATTTTGCTTGAAGGAAGCTTACAGAAAAAAAATAGAGAAGGAATGAAAATAAGAGCTCTCTCTAACACAGGACTAAAATTGAATGAGTTAATCAGCAAAAAACCTTTTAAGGATGCAGTCCATCTGAGTTTCTAACAATTAAATTTGAGGTGACATGGCATGATAGCATCTGAAGGGCTGCATTTTCAAAAGTGGGTTTAACCAAGATCTGTGAAGTCTTGTTAAATGTATCAGGCTGTCTCAGCAGCAAGCACATTGTCTAAGGGAAGGAAGAATGACTCCCATGGCAGTATTTCAGAAGCAGTTGGCATGAGACTGTCTGGGATGCTGGGGCTCTGTACATCTCTTTGCTGGCACGGGCAAACGTACAGTCTGTTTTAGAGAGCAGATGTGTCAGTCTCCCATATGCCCAGGGAAAGGGTCCCAATTCCTTTATCAAATACACTGCACTGTATCCATTTCCTGAACAATGTTCCATCCTCAAAAAATCTCTAGAGCTATAAACTCCAGGATGTAGGTGGTCAGGATGTCCAGGCTGTCCATTTCTTCTTGCAAAGTCACTTGGCTAACACCAGACTCTTTTATTTTGTTAAAACTAAGCTCTTCCCATTGTCAAGAGAGAAAGCTATCACCCTGCTCAACAAGTCAACATGAAAATGTGATTCCTGGCCAGTCAGAGTCAGCAGCTAGCCCAAAAGCTGCAGTAAAGCTGAGGCATACAGCTTCCTCGCAGAAAGATCAAGTCATTTGGGGTCTTCGTCCTTTCTTGTGCTTTTGCTTGACAGGATTTTGATGTACAACTAATACAACTTCAGAGACTTCAGATTGGAGTTACTGTGAAAGTACTCAAGCTCTTCTCTTTGCCTCTTTCTAAATTAGTCATGTCTGCCTTTGGCTGGTTTCCACTACAATGTTTTGACTGAATTCAGCAGTCATTCATTCATGTAGAAGATGATCCTGCCTGAATTAGAAGCTGGCATGACATGACTTCCCATGCCTCTGTCTTTTGAGTTTCCACACACTGACCTGTCCTGGGACCTGACTCTTCCACATATATGCTCGTCAGGGGTAAAGCCTCAGATCTTAATGGGAAGAAGACTCTTCTCTCATTGGCACAGTCCAAAATCTAAACCAGTTTGATCTAAAGTCTAAAAGCCAAAATCTAGAAGAGCTGACTTGTTGGATTTGCCAGATATTGGTCAATTTGAATTTTACTCATGATATTACTCCCACAAGATGCCAGATGGACAGGTTTTGGGCAGAACACCAAGCCTAGAGAGACAACACTCCATGAGGAGGGCAGAGACTAGGGAGCTAAACCTCTTCCAGAAAGGAAGGTGTATAGAGGGAACTTGGTACCTACACTTTGGCTAATTACTACCTCAAAACTAGTGATGGACAAGAGTGAAGTAGTTTCAGTTCAGTTCAGTTTCAGTTAATATTACAACCAATACTGGAATAACAGTGCTTACCGATTCCATGTTGTGAGCACCAATGGTGCTGTCATCTATGAAAATTTGATCTCAACAGGGTACCAGAGCATCAGGATGCTGCTAGCTCTTGTTACTCTGTGACATCTTGTTATGACAGTTGGGCATTTGTCTGCCTAGAGGTATATTTAATGAACACTAATTGCTCACAATAGAGATGCTGGAGTTTGCCTCAAAGTCTGATGAGACCATGGACTTTAGCAGAAGAAAAAGTTTCTACACATGAAGTGTCCATTTAGAGCACACAAATTCCTTGGCAAAAGTGTCATGGACTTTCTTGTCTTGTGGAGAGAAGAGTATGTCAGTTGCAAGATGGACCAAACTTGAAGCATGGAGATTCTTATCAGCTCTGGTTATGGATCTCTGGTCAGTGATCTCTGGTCAGGGTATGGTATACTAGGACAGATCACAGAATTTTGGATAATCTGGAAATTTTGGAAATGATTGAGATAGAAACAAGGATTTTAATAATCACCATATTCTTTCTGTCTCCAGCAGTGAGAGGGGTAATAAGAAAGCCTCTTTCATGCCATCCTTACACCACAACTTGGAAGTACAAGAATGCTGAGCTAGGTCAAGAAAGGAAGCTTTTATTAAAATCAAGCAAACTTGCCTGAGGCACATACTCACCCAGACTGACACATACCTGAAGAAGAAATGCCATCTGGTAAGACTGGAGTGTGATGTACTGCAGTGCTGCAACTAAATGTTGTTTCTGTGTGAATGAGATTTTTGCCAGTGTATGTCAGAGCTGAATTTAGTCCTGTTGGAGATGGCGTAATTAAGCAAGGAGGTGTCCACCTCCAGCTAATTACTCTTCCTCCTACTATATCTGCACATTAAAGTATACGAATAACATCTAACAAACTTTTAACATTTTGAGAACACCAAGTTAGGAATTCAGAAACTTAAATAACGTTTTTAGTTAAAGAAGTGTCTGGTATCTATCTGTTCCTGAAGTAAATTTGAGGAAAAGTTATTTGGATTACTTAATACGGCATAACATCTAATAATCAGTGTAAACTTCATTACTTATTTTCTTATAGTAATGGGGTAATGACACAGCTGAAATTATCCAGAAATCCTTCTTTGCAAGTTATGCCTTTTTTTAACTTAGTATCCTTTACAGTAAATCAACATATTACCTCTTAACCTTTCTGCAGCCAAATGCTACACATATAACCACAGCACTAATGCTATCCATCTATTCTCTTTAGCTGTTTTTTCCTACACATTAAAAATAAATCCAGAATAAGCTTTGTTTCACATGTGAAATGTAACGGTTATTTTGGAGTTAATCCATGAAAAGCCAATCTTATTCCACGCTGAGTAACTCACAATTTAGCAAAAGGCACTATGATTCTGAAGTACATGTGCATTAGAGAATATTAGAATAGTTAATCCATAAAATTTTATAAATAGAAAACATTACATAACTAACATGTAATTTTGCATACTATGCAAAACTATCTCTACATCAGTGTCATCTGATTTACTCACTACATACCTACATAAATATATAAACTACAATACCTACATAACTTTTTTTCTTTTTTTTTTTCAAGTAACCTTCTTTCTCTCTTCCCTTATTACAATGTTTTTTTTGGAAGGAAGAAATCATGTTTCACTCATAATTGGTTGTTGCATTTCCTGGGATGAAAGGCTACAGGCACACAAGCAGTGTCACTAATCTCAGGTGATAATATTTATGAAAGGTCTGATGGTTTTTCTCCCTGTTATGCTTCAGACGACATTTCTTTGGAGTGCAGAAGAGGAACAAAGCACATGTTGTTTAAGCAAGTTCCCTAGACAATGCACTGCCTCTTAACAGTGGCAAGCTTATGTCAGAGAACAGAAGTGCTAAGCGGCAAGAAGCCAAACAGGTTAGTAAGGAAATAAAATACGCTCAGCAGCAATTAAGCTGTGAAAGCAGCAGCTACACAATGGAAAGACAAAGAAGAAATGAAAGTGTTTGAGAGTATCTCTAGAGAATTGAGTCAAGGTGAAGAAAATAAAAATTACAAGTAGGAATAGTGCACCTTCCCATTAAATTTAGCAATATAAATCTAATGTAAAAAAAATACAGCTTAGAAAATGCCTCAAGACAAGGATTTAATTTTTCATATGGGACATTTTAATCTTTCGCTTTGCGAATTATGAAGGCAAGAAAAGCACAAAAGATGGTCCCTAAATTCACAGATGGGACTAAATCCACTCAGACAAAACACTGCAGCCTTGGTATTACGGTTGAGGCTGAAAATATAATTCGCGACCAAGTCCAAAAGAAACTTGAGGAACATAGGAATTTTGCTTATTTTCAAGCAGTAATCATTTTTAATCACTAATCTAGATTAAGCTATACATTCCAATCTATGGCAACAGATATTTTTCGGCAGGCAACAGCAGCTTCTTTGTCTGTCTTTATATAAGTGGCAACAAGCAAGCACTGTCTTCTCAGCAACACATTCATACTTAAGATGAATAAATCTGTAAATTCTAAAAAATGATTTGCACTTTTCTTCCATAAATAATTGATTCAAATATGGAATGTGTGAGACTCTAGTCATATTTTCTAATCTGTTTCAATATCATGAAGAACAGTTCTGACCTGTTGTTTACTCTCATGATTTTTTAATATAGTCTAATCACACAGTGTATTTTTTATTACATATAGGAGAATTTAAAATTAACTGTTTGAGTTAATGGTAGAATATGGGCTACAGAAAAACAAAGAATTTTGCAAGACTAAGCAGAGCAACCTCCACAGACTTTTGAGTAGTCAAGTGAGAAGAAGAACAGTTATCTTCTGGCCTATTGTGTAGCAAATCTTTTTTTGTTTGTTTTGTTTTGATTTTAAACTTGTTTTCCATTGAAATAGTTTTGCTTGTATAAATTTGGATATGGTTTCAGAAACAATAGCAACAGAAATATTAAAAAAAAAAATTACTAGAAAGGGAAATAACACAGAAAGAAACATTAGATCCCATGTGCATAGTCCTACTGTTGAGAGGATTCTCTTCTCTGGCTGGCATTTTGCCTGGATACATTTTTTCCAGGTCATCAAATTCCCAATTACGCTCGTACAATAAAGGAACGTGTTAGACTCCTTTAACGGCCTGTGTAGGAGAAAAAGTCCAGACAAAGCAAGATTATAGTTTCATGCATGCTTATATCTGAAGAAGAGCACAGCTGAAAGGCACCATCTCCTCCTCCTGCTTTCTCACCTGCTCCTTTTTGCACTCACATCATTCCCCATCTCAGGTTTGCTGCTGATCCCAGTAAAAGCTGACTTGCATGTGTGTGCACGGGGGGAACGGATACTGATTGATTTTAACTTTGATCATTTCATTGCATGGCCTCACAAACACTGTGGCTGTACCATGGAAGTGGATGGTAGGGAGGCAGGGAAAAGCAACTGGAAGGAGAACAAGGCTCTTAATTTCACTGCAGGTATAAAAGCTATTTGAACCTACTAATGCTGTCGGGGAAGGAGATTCTACTATTACCTTGCCTGATACCAACCTCTTTGAAAGATGCAAGGTATGGACAAGGTTGAGTCATCTTCTAGAGAGCTTGGAGAACAGAACCGTTCAGTTACTTGAATCCTTGTCACTAGTCACATGTCACTAGTGCCTACTGGCGCTTGGGCCACATGCTGCCCCTGTTTGCTGCTCCTGGTTACACAGAAAATGCTAGAACAGTAATTGGGAAAATATGACAAGGAAACATGGGACAGAACACAGCAAAGTCTGTCTTTTATCTATTCATGTGATTGGGAGATACATACAAGGACTTTGTGCCTTTGGTACAGTCTTTCATTGGGGTACAAGTCTCACTTTTGTACAGATTTGTGATGGGAAGAGAGGCAACAAGAAGGCTCAAGCAACTAAGGCAATGCAGATTATCAAGCTGAAGCGCCACACTTAAAGCTGGGCAGAGTACACAGGTCCTACAAGAGCACTGCAATGGCTCTTTTGCCTTGTGCAGCTGTGCAGTACTCTTTTCCAAGAATGTCCTTCTTGTCTCCTGTAGCTGGAAGGAAATGTGGCATCCTCCAGTTTCTCAGATATTTCATCTCAGGGAGATCGGTGAGCTTTGTACTGGCCAAACAGTTTAAGCCTTCAGCAGTCAGCCTCCAAAAGATCTACACAACTCTAAACCAACATACCTTACTCTGGGCTTACATTGTTCAAAAATTCCTTTCTTTCTTAGAAAGGAAATCTTATGCTTAGTTTTCCTCTATAGCTAATATGCCTAATGTTTGTACTATAACTCTCAACATACCCTTACTGAGAGATGATCATTTATTCAGCATGTTATATAGCAAAACATTTAGAAAAATGTTATTTAGCATGTTACTTAGCAAGATGCCTGACTACGGCAGCATAATACTTGACACATTTTATATAGAGAACCCAAAAGACTTGTAAAAAAGAAAACAAGACCCCTATTCACATCTTCATATATGATAACAAGGATGCTTCTAGAAATTACAGAACCAAACACAGTCTTTGTGGACCCTGATCTCTTGCCTGAGTAATACTTTTGGACCATAAAACCACACCAAGCAGTTAACTTTAGACTGACATGATCTTGCTCCTTTATTATCCTAACAGGCATGGTCAGGATCATGACTGAACATTATGCAGATAAAATGGAGGGGAAGGAAGCTCCCCAAAGAATATAAATAATAACTGAAATCATGTGCTATACCATAGTGTTCCACCTATGGCTCAAAGGCTTACTGTAACTCCATTTCCTGAAAAAGGTGGTGATGGTAGAAGAGGGTACATGGCGTCAGGGAATTATTTTTGTCACCCACACCCTCCTTCTACTCTTTCCTGACACAAATCTGCTGTGTACATGTATAGGACCATATCCAACAAGGGATATTTTACCCCTCCGTGACTCCACAACATGGCTTACTCTAGCTCCAGTTCAGGTGTCACTAGTTATGCCTGCTGATGGGCATTGCAAGAAAATAAAGCTGTTCTGTGAAATTCTACTACAGCCATCCTTTTATCATCACTGTAGCTAGCAGACAACAAATCACTTAACTGAGGACTTTATCAGAGACTCACCAGGTTTGTCGCATATTTACTACAAGAGCTTATAGACTTTCAAATAAAAAAAGAAGATTGACTGTACACACCAAAAATAAGGTTGCTTTAAAAAATGAATCCACTTAAAGTTCCTGGCAGTTAGGTTTTAACATGAAGATTATTTTAATGAGTGCACAGATTTATGTACTACAGAATAGAACCATCTTTCTTACAGTCACCACATCTCAATGCTTACATTCCCAAACAATCACTATAGAGTAAAACAATGTTAACTGATATAAAAAAAATTAATAAAGATCATGCTTTGCTTGCAGCTACTCAGTTGATGTGGAAAACCAGGTTATAGCTGATGAGATGGAAAGAGCGATCACCATAGCAACAATTTACCACTTAACAACGAAGGGGGAAGGGAACATGGGCTCCTTGCACACGGAAACAGGAGCAGCTCAAAATCCTCAAGTTCAGGTCCGTTTTTGGTCCTCACGGTAAGAAATGCAAGAAAAAAGCTGCACCAGTTACTACTGTAATATTGCATTCAGTATCATATATTAGTCCTATTGACAATAGCAAGAATTGCAGTACTACTAAGAGAAAATAATGATGATTTTAATTAAAAATTCTTGTTGGGAGCATAAGCTCTCTCAAAAAAGGTTTCTTATTGAGGAATACGATATCCCATTGAAGCTGTAATGAATAAAAAGTATAAACTGCTTGTTTTCAGCATGCTATTTTTTTACTATGAGAAAACCTTATATATATAGAAATATTTATGATATTATCTTTTTTTTTATTAAAGAAATAAAGATTACTTATGTATCATCCCAACGTTATCTATTACTGCTCTGGCCAATTTCTAATTATAATTAAGTGCTCTTTAATTTTCTCTTCAGTGATAAGTGTGCTCTTAATTTTCTCTCTTCTTTGTCACAGAAAATATGTATACTTAAAATCCACATTACCTGTTTCTAGTGTGTCTGCCTTCCTGTGCACACAAAAACACCTCAGACATCTTAAACCTGCATCGCCTGCTAGTTTAATTCAATCGGTTTCATTTTTTTCCCCATGCTGTTCAGACACATTAAGACAAAGACGGCACACTCGGGCACTGCTCAGCAGCCACCAAAGTAAATTGAATGACAGGGGAGCCTTCAGTAGCTGTTGGGGGTGCTTAGCCTTTGAGGCAGGCACTAAATTCGCCCACCCACTCATTATTTTACTTGGGTACTTTTTCCCCATCTCCGCAGCATGCGAGAGCTTTATCCTCAGAGCACCTCTGTGACTGCTCCCAGTCCTCACGGAGCTCAGCGCTGCCGTGTTTGGACAGCAAGAGCAGATTTTCCTAATGCTCAGGAAACCGCGTTCCTTAGTGAATGGGGGAGAGGTTCTCCAGGTGAGTGGGGGAGAATCTGATGTATAGATTAGATGCCGGACAGCATGCTAACCACTGGAAAGCTCATACTCACCTCTAGGAAACACCAACAGGTTTATCAAAGCTACTTTCTTTCATCTGAACTTATGTGACCCTGTGATGATGAGTTTCAGGGCTTAAAAAAGTCTTCCAGAATTTAAGCATTAAACTTGCGTATTTAAATACAGAGGAGTGGCTCATAGTCTGCATTCAGAAAACATTGACAAAGTTTGCAGTACTATCTTTTGGGTCTTTATTAGAATTTAGAACTGTGAAGCAGAAAGTGTGAAACCTGAGTTGTGGTTGCCTGTTCCTGGCAGGCCCACCTGAATGAGCTCAGATGCCAAACGGAAGAGTTCTTTTGTGGAAACCAGGCACCACCTGTCTGGTTCAAGGGGGCTACTCTGCTGACAGAATTGCAAAATGAGTGGGTCCAAGTAAAGAGGAAAATAAGAGAGTAACATGACTTGATTTCATATTAACGCACACATTTGGGAACAAAAACAAAAAACTCAGTCCTGCAACAGAAATACCCAGGACTAAGACAAAGCTAATTTGCAGAGGCACTACTCCGTCTGTGAGATTCCTTAAGCTTCTTCAGTAAACATTCAGCACATAGCAGCCTGTATTAATCTAGAACACATGACTTAACTAAGAGCAGTTAAAAAACCTTTTGCAACACTGCTCTTAGCGTACGGTGCTTCAATTAAATGAACGGATTTTAGTAAATCACTGGTAAAAAATATTCCAGAAAAAAGTGTTTAGAGCACTAGCTCTTATAAGAGAAGGGAAAGTAATTAGTGATGGTTACACCTAATGATGAACCCCAAACAGCAAAAAGTCTCTTAACGTTACATGTGAAATGCAAGGAGTACGAACCAAAATTCAATTACACCAGAACACAAATCTGTGTAAAGCTGGTTCATTATTTTTAATGCAGCTCTGAGAGTCAGGAATGATGCAATCAAGTACGGTAAAAATGGTAAAAGAATTTCAATGTCCTCCTAGAAGAAGGAGGTGCCAGACTAGTCCCAGTGATCAAAGTGGCTTAAGAAGAAAAAAAAAAGTCAGTTAGCAGTACTCTGACAGAAACATGAAGAGGATTTTCAAAGTACAAAGGGTCTAATCATCTTCAAAAGCTAAACAAAACACTACAAAGAACCAGCGAGGCCCCATAAAGCCTTCATAAGTGTCAGTCGCATGGCTGCACAGAAACGCCCCAGGGGTACCAGGATCAACGGGGCTCATGCTGTCACATGAAAATTATATGCAAATACCAAATTATCTGCCATGATACCAGGGTATCCAGAGCCCTGTTGCTAGAGATGTGGCTGCAGAATAACAGTGGAAGACTTTTTTTTCTTCTGAGCCCAATCAGCCCAGGCCTGCGAGAGGCCCTGGAGAAACTGCTGCGCCTCGTCCACGTTCGCAGACCCGATCCCTGCCTGCCTGGCAACAACTCGCTGCCCGGAGGGAAAGACAGGCAAAACTGCCTCCAGCTCTTGTCCTGCTGCTCCGTGACCGTCGCTGCCACGCAATAACGGTGCCTAAAGGACCTGATGCGGCAGGGCAGGGAAGCCACGAGGCAGCACGCGGGAATGGTGGCCCCTCACTCTATCCCTCCATGGGACACACAGATATACAGTGTGAACTATACATACGCTCATCTAGGGTGGTGTTTCCTTGCTGCACGTTTGCGTTATACCTATCCAGAAACTCCCAGGCCACTCTCAGCTGTGTCTGCGAACCCTGGGGAGCCGGGAGAGGGCTGCTGCCATCGGGACGGCTCAGCCAGCGTATTCCCAGGCTCAAGGACACGCAGAGCCAGCTGCAGACCGGCTGAATCGTCACCCCCACTCTGCAGTATATTCTTAACAACTTCTAACTTCTGCACTGCCAAGACTGCAGCACATGATCTTACAGCGACAAAGGTAAAACTTGAAGCGAAATACAATCCTGAAAGAGAAATTCCTGTGGCAGATCTTCTTTCTCTCACCCCTTCTCACCCTGCACTTTCATGAAAGGACAAGATGCAAAAGAAGAGAAAGATGTAGAGGAACAGGTGCACCTTCACAGTATAAATCTTATCTGGGTCTGCAAATAAGCTAACAGAAATAGTGATAAAAATGTATGCAACAAATCTTTCTAAATGAACAAATTCATGACAGCGTGAACAAGCCTCCTCAATTGTCTTGACTACCTAAAATCTCTAGAACGGAGAGAAGTTGCAAAACACCCAACCACAGCCCACCAAGGTCAACTGGAATGGACTAAAGGTGACAGGTTAGGAAATAGGCTCCAAAAAGACCCATGACCCCCAAAAAGCTTCATGCGATACTGTATCGAAATGCACTTGACTGGACAAAGAGGAAATGATTAGAAAGTCTTGCATTTGCGCAAAACAACAGGAGAGAGACACAAAAAAACCCCACTACAGTAATTTGCAATACACTTAGCAGAGCCTGTCAGCAACTAACAGAGCCACAAGTATAATTACTGGATGGTGCTGCAGCTGTTTGTTTTGTGTGTTTTATTTTTTTTTTAAAAAAGCTCAAACATACTGGAGAAGAATCAGAGCCAAGGGATTGATTGATTGTAATGCGCCTGCTCAGTCGAAGCATCGGTATCTTTCATTTTGGCTTATTTGTTGGGGACGGAAGCAAGGAGGGAAGTATTGTGTTCCCATACAATTAGACAAGAAATGCGCTATTGGAGAGGGGAACCGGAAGCAACTAAGCATCTTAGTTACTCAGCTATGTGCTGAGTGCTGCTGCTGACATTGCACTGCATCTCAAAGATCTGTTAATAAATATTGCTTAGTATATTGTAACTTGAGCATAGGATAGAAAGAAGCATCTCACTGTATTAGCACGCTATAGACAGCTTTCACAAACCTAGTGTTCTTCCTAGCACATTAAGGGACTTTTTTCCTCCTCTTTTTTTCTTAGGAGGAACAGTCTTTTCATAGAGAATACCCCTTCCCCATTCATTTAAAAGACCTACCCAAGTTTCTTCTTTTTCTTTTCTTTTAAACAATTTTCCCTGATAGTCATTATGGAAAATAACAGAAGATTTGTCTAACAGCATAAACCACTGCAAAGAAGCAAATTATTTGTGTAAGTTTACGCTTTTTATCACAAAGAGCAATGAAATTTCTTCTACCAATTTAGCATTACCAGAAAATGAGGACATATTTCAAATTAAGCCAGTCTACATGAGGGAAAAAAAAAAAAAAAAAAAAAGCTGCTATTCAAGGTAGGTTGCTATTCAAATCTGGAACAATTTAATCTTAGGAAGAGTACAGATTTATGCAAAGAAAACAGAGCTATATTACAGCCTAAGCATTTCCTTTATATTGAATCTCAGGCACTGACCCTCTCATTTACTGAGACAGTCCTCAATATATGCAACAGGACATTCCAGATCAAAAGAGTTCAGGTTTCAGATCTAGTTACA
Organism: Nothocercus julius; assembly: GCA_013398735.1. Lineage (NCBI taxonomy): Eukaryota > Metazoa > Chordata > Aves > Tinamiformes > Tinamidae > Nothocercus > Nothocercus julius. The sequence continues at coordinate 3,099,774 of VZSV01000016.1, forward strand.
CAAACTAATATTTAGGCATCTACTGGAAATACCCTTGTGCCCCAAACTAGGATTTATACACTGTGTACAACTTGAAAAGTGCACGCACAAAAAATTGTATAGATTAAGACTGTGCTTCCATATGGTATGACAGTGCCCACTCCAGAAGGACACTTGACCAGGTGGTAAAATGTATTGAGAGGTGTTTTCTGTCAAGTTTCTTCTTGTTTTTATGTACTGTGCCCAAAGGTTAATGGGTATGACCTACACTTTTGAAAATTAAAATCTTATATATATTTTTAATAGATTTTAGCAGGAAAGCTTTCAGCAGGTTTTACTTTAAGAAAATGAAACCACATATGCACATCAAATAGTCTACGCTTTTGGAGTTATAGCTTTAATCGCGAACAATAGAAGCTGATGAAGAAACAGATAAACTATGGACACAGAAAAGCTTGAATTCAGGAATAATTAAAAGTATAATCTACATAAAAGTATAGAACAAACTTTAATGAGATGTTGAAAATGTAGCCTCCTTCAGAGCAGTTAGCTTCGCCAATCTTGGCATAAAATGTCTTCCTATGATTAATAAATGCCCTTTTTTTTCTTGTTTACACCATACTCCACCAGTAGTTTTCAAATTCTAGCCCTCTTCCTAGAAGGGAAAAAAAAAACAAACGAACAAACAACAACAACAAAAAACACCAGAAATATCCAAGAACGAGGTTTTTTGTTTGCTTTTTTTTTTTTAACTTAAAACTTTCTTTTTAATAGCCACTTCAGAATTAAACGTTGAGTACGACAGTCTAGGTGGGGGCAGGTGGATCATCTCACATGACAAAATTTCCTTCTTGGAATTATTTCTTTTTCAGCTACCGTTCAATACAAAACTAGAGTGACTACATTTTTAAAACACACTGATGTCTAAAGTTAAGCTCTTTCTATATCAGTCTTGATGTATGCTTAGCACACCTGCTATGAAATGCTTCAAGTTGAAAGCTGACACAGGATAAAAATTTCTAACCAAGTACAGCTCCTAACCCAAGATTCTACTTCAATACTGACATGAGTACTCAGACTTTTACAAGAGCTATTTGCTGTTTTATTCAGCAATTAAAAAGACAGCTGCAGGATGGAATATTCTTTAAAGTTCAAGTATTATTGAGTAAGATTTTTAATTTCCATGTTACTAAACAGCTTTCTAAGCTATTGTTATTATATATGAACAGATATTTGCGTTATCTTTTTAAATGACCAGAAAATGTGAAATTATGTCTACATAAGTTATGCCATGATTACCTGTATAGTGACTGCACTTAAATTCACATGCAATTTAAATGCACATATTGTATTGCTTCCCATGCAGGTCATGCAGATAGACATACAGCTCAATGCTGGGGCCTTGCAGACACGTTCCAGAAAGCTACCAGAATATTTTGGGCTCAGTATAGAAGTGCACCCAGGAAGACAGCCCTTCCCATTGGAAAGGTGCTCTTATACTGGAGGGGTGTTGGATATAAAACTATGTTGCAAGAGCGATTAGGCATAAAGTAGTCTTTTATGCCACGCTTCTACTGTGAACCCTTCAGACGGGCTCTCTACAGGCAAGAATCCCAATCAACAGCCGCTTCTTTTGGTACCATTATTGTAGATGTGGTTCCGTCCTCTCTGAATCATCTCTGTTACATACAGTGCATTCAGCAAAACTACTGCATTGGGAATTCCCACACAGGCAGCCTGGCTACTGAACTGACGAAAATGAATCTCTTAAGAACAGCCCTGCAGTTTTAGTTAAGTTTTATTGCACTGGGTATGATGAGAAGGCACCCTAAAAGCAAGCAGCTTTGGAAAAGGCAAATAGAGGCTGCTGGGCAAAGAGGATGACATGGTCACCCCAGTGAGACACTGGCCCACTTTCTTCTTTTGGGACTTTACGTGGTGCCCAAGAACCTAACACCTCAAGCAAGTGCCCAACTACAATGTACACAGGCCAGTGTTCCTCCCATCACAGGTATCGACCTCCTCTGTCTCGACATTTGCTAGGCTCATTCTTGAAGGTAAGAAACCTGACTCTTCTTTGGAAGCTTAGAAAAGAGCTAAAAGGGACAACCCCCCGCTCCCCCCCCCAAAAAAAACCCACCTCAGCATTATTCCTAGATTCATCTGCCCACTTTCCTAAAACTATGACTGTTCCAAAGCTACCAGAAAACTTTTCCCCAGGCCGATTTAAAAGTTTTAATCTTCTTTCTTTGTGTCATTTTGCCCATAGTGTAACAAACTTGTAATAAATGATGTGGGATTCCTGTATTTTGAGCTTTCTGAATGCTCTCAGAAGGATGCCAAGAGCTCTCCGCTCCTCAGCCAGTTTCCTGTGTGGAAGAGGGAAAGCAGGGGGGCGATCAACTGACAATGCAGATGTGGGAACAGGAAGACATTAATGATGGGACATGGAAGAACATATAAGCAAGATTATGATCTGACAAAGTACCTTATTGTATGGCAGAAAGTACAGACAATATATGGTGAAAAAGCAAGAACATGCTGGGCCTGATTTTCTGAGCTTGTTATGCCTGATTTGTACTTACGGTGAAGTCAGAATAACTGTAAGCTTACCAAGAACATTTTTATTGGCATGTATATAAAAATACAGGGTTTTACATTTGCAGTGAGGAGAGATGTAAAAGAATTAATAAGAAAGTCAATGCTATGAATTAAAAAAAAAGTACATCAGCCATCCATTCATCCATCATAGACTTATGATAGAAAAGAAAGTCAGGAGGAACAAGAAATGAAAAGCATGCTACACAGAAGAGGATTTTCCACTATCGTTTAAACTTCCACTCGGTGTAAAATGTATTTTACTCTCTAGCTAACAGAAATTTTTGCCATCAATTCAGTGTGTCTGAATTGTGTTTTTAGTTTAAGGACTCGACATTGCAAGGAAAACAGCTTCCCAAAGCATTTATTTGTCTGCATGATAAGAAACCGTAAGACATTTTTTAGAAATCCCTTAAAAAAGACCACACATGCACATACATTTACATTAGTTTACACTATTACAGATATTTGCAGGTCACAAGTTTAACTGTTTTGGGACATTCTGTAGCTGCCCAGGTACCACCAGGTCCCAAGATTATTTATTGGCCTAATAGCGCTCTCATTCTAAAACTTTCAAATCTCAAACCCTCACACAACAAAATACTGGAGCCTCACAACCAAGCACAGTTTAACAGGGAAACTGATGCTACTGAAACACTGCTAAGGATATTTTACTGTGCATTTCTTTTTCTCACTAAATATTTAGGGGGGATTTATACGTTTGTAGGGTACTACAATTTGTACGTTTGCATGTTATTCCCTGAAGGTCACTGGCACCTTAAGCATCGATGAGAACTGTATCATTATCTCAGAGTACAAAAAATAAAAATAATTAAGACTTGCTTTTGTAATGTTATGGATCGTTATTACAAGTTTTTTTTTTTTTTTTTTTTTGGTGTATTAGTATAAGGACACCAGTTTGTGCTTTATATTTTCGATTTATATAAACAAACTTATACTGACCTACTCTAGAATATTTAGTGGGAGAAGAGACAGAAAGGACGGTACACTTTTTTTCCCTAAATTTTGAAAGCTGCCTACTCCACAAACATTTTTACACACAAACACACATTGTTTTTTAAGAGGTTTCAAGCTCGCTTGCATGACTTTGCAATAGTAATAGCTAAAAAAAAAAAAAGAGCAGGGTGCTAAATTTTGAGCATGATCAGCAGGAGAGCAGATGATAAACATACATCTGTGTGGAGCCCAGAGAGCCCATGATAGCACAGAAAAGATGGGCTACTGTATCAGCTGCTGGTGGACTATATTCCTGTCAAATGCTGATAAGCTTTACTCCCACATTGCCTTATTTAGTCCGACTTCTCTGCTGACACACCAATGCACAGTAACAACTGCGTATGATGTTTCCAGGCCAGAGAGGCTCCAGCTCCTTCTTTAGTACTACTATAACAAATACTAAGTTGCTCAAAGCCATTTCCTAAGATGTAGTGAAAAAGTCTCATTTGCTCATTTAAGAGGATACAGCCAGTAATGTAACTGTTATTAATAAAAATGAACACAGAAACACACTCTAGGCCAAAATAACTAGTCATTAAAAAGTGCAGATATTTTAATTACAGAGATAATAAGACGTACTGGAATGCATGAGAAATATTTAAATAAACCTGTAGCTCAGGGATTATTATTTTACAGTGATCATTTACAGTGATCACAAGTCAGCAGTTTAGATCTCTGAAAGTAACACAAACTTCAGATACAACATTCCACATTTTATATATCTACATAATACATCCAGGCTAGTCAGGATAGCTCTTTTCCAAAGGAGCTTTAGCCAGTGTTACATTTCTTGCTTGGTAGGATATATATGAAAAGAGAAAAATTTTCCTAACACTAAAATACAGTATCTACTACCCGCAGAACTTGACTGGTCTCACAACACGACTGGAAGATTTGCACTGTTTCTTTGAAGATATAACAGGACGTTAAAGAACAAAATTTCTTTTCAGGAAACCATTACTGCTTTCATTAATGACTACTGTCCATTAACTTGTATTTTGTGAACATATTTACAACTAAACTGCTACCATCAAGATAAATTAGAAAAGAACATACTGTTGAAGCGTGTGTATCTGAAGTTTTGTCATCACATTTCACTTACTCGCTAAGTTGTAAAATCAAGTAATCCATGATCGGTATCTCAGTCATTAGCATGAATTAACAAGATTCTGCTGTATATTATTTCACAGACACTGCCAAGAGGTCAGCTCGTGAATACAGGAGATTCACAATGTCACATATTTGGCTTCCTTTGGAAGTAAGAAACGTGTAGATGAGGTACTTAGGGACATGGTTTAGCAGGCATGGTAGTGATGGGTTTACAGGTAGACTTGATGATCTAAAGGTCTTTTCCAACCATAATGATTCTATAATTCTACGATACATCATACCTATTAGAACTCACTCTATATTATACGATGCTGTTAATCAGGTTTGCTAAAGCATTCACTTCATATCCTGCTTTTCTGATAGAGGCCATGCTGTCTTCATTGTTACAGGACTACACCAGAATTCACCAAATTTTAGCCTTAAGAGTAGCCCAGTTGGAGTAGGCAGTACTTCCCTTTGCACGTTCAGAGAGCCAGGGCACAACAAGGTTGAGTAAAGAGTACGTAGAGCATGCACAGAAGCACCGGGCAAGTTTGCTCCAGAGCTGGAGGCTGTATCCGCCTGCTCCTGAGCCCGTGCTCGCAAGCGTGGCTGGTTGGAGCCACGAGAAGAAAGGCACAGGGTGCCACGATGCAGTGGAAGTGCCGAGGACGGTGAGAGGCAGAGAGCGGGGCAGCACCGGCGCCTGTGCGCTCCCTGCGCGCTCCGGCACGGTATCACACTGCGATTACGCAGCGATCCCAGCCAGCTCACACAGCTTTAACGTTGTGCCTCACCATCACTGATTTGCCCAAAGGTCACAACAGAAGTTTGTGGCATGCTTGGAAAGTAAACTCACGTAATCAATCTCTGCAGCGCACCACATCCCCTGGACTGCTGTCCAACCCGTGGCCCAGCGGCGTAGGCAGCTCACTAGAGCAATTCACCCAGCCCAGGCCTGCTTTTGGCTGGGTTAATATCCAAGGGCAGAGTGCAGGGCACAGGCAGACGGCTGACTGAATTATTCTGGAAGTAATAGCAGCCCATTGCTGATCAGCATCTTTCCCAGGGCTGCTGCTTCTGTCACACGGCTGTCTGGCTGATGCTACCAGAATTTCACAGCACATTCCATGCCCATTCCTAAAGATCCTTGGGGAAAGGCACAGCTGGAAGCCATCTGCCTGAATGGCTCCAACACCCTCTATTTCTTTGGAAGGCCATTGCAACTATCCTCCTTGCTGACTGGGACCACTGTCTAGTTGGCCTTCCAGAAACATGCACTGAACTAGCAGAGCTGAACAAAACACACAGTGCTCAACAGGCTGATTTTTCTGGTGCACTAAGTACACCAAGGTCTTCCCAAGACAAAAGCAGCTGCATTCCAGGAAGAGTTAAGAAGTGGAAGCCTATAGAATCAGCGACTTTATTGCAAACCCATGTAATTTATTAATCATTTTTTTCCTCATATGTATGTAAATCCAGAAACTGGATTCTCTAGTAGACCAATAAAACACAAAACAATGTTTCAACAAATACAGACTTCCTCAGCACCCACACTAATGTCTTTCTAGGATAAATTCTGTCACCTCTACTTATATTATCATCATACTTAAATCTCTGAATTTTTGGGGGACTGCCTGCAGAAGAGCATACCTAAACATCAGTGACAGTAAGCATAATGTTCTGATTCATAATTCTGATTCACTACAGAAGCTTCATTGTTTGGAAAGAAAAAGGACCAGATATTAGAAAGTTTTCTTAGTTGTTTTGCACTCCATAAAATAAGCCCAGAATTTTAGTCTTTTGGGGAGAGATGAAGAGCCAAACCTACAACACTATGCTGGGAACTTGAAGTTTTCTTCACCGGTAACTTGACCATCTCTGTACTTGATCAACCCTTGTGGCCCACCTGGAAACTTCTAATATGTTCTTTGGTCTTTCTAACCGCCTATTACTCCCGCAAAACACACAACTCACAGAGAACACTGTTCCCTCAGTGATATCACAGTACCGCTGAAATCAGTGGGAGTTTTGCTATTGATGTCAGCAGGGCCAGCATTTAATATTTTCCCAGTGGAATATATAGAGAATAAATTAAAGCCCTGCCAGGTTCAGCTCACTCTTTCCTTCAAAGTCACACATAAATGGACTACATGCCATTTGTCTGTACTTTTTTTTTTTTGATTATGACTTCAAAAAATTGTATTTTGTTCTCTCTTAAAGTTAGCATCATAGGATAGTGAATTCTTTAAAACTCCTTTGACCATTTTTCCCTATATCTGCTGAATAGAAGGCTGTGCTGCTTTCCAGCTTCTATTCATCCCAGAATTAACTGAGTAACAACAATGATGAGTCCTTCAGAATAAAAGGTAGGTACAATAAAAATCATCAAAACAAATGTTATTACCGCAGTCTACCAATTTCTTGCATAAATAACATGTAGAATTATCAAAGGGCACTTCAGGTGTCCTGAAAGTATTATAAAGGGATGCATTATTCTGAGTTAAAATACAGAAACTTTTCAGTCTTTTCATACTAAAATTCCAAAGTTTTCAAGCTTACTCTGTTCTGATGGTATTTTTAATTTCAGATTAATTTAGTAACAAGCCAATTTTCTCATATTAATCTATTCTTATGCATGACAAGGATCCCCTATTGAAAAAGGTCATCTACTGTCTCTTACAGATACTGCAGTCTGAATCATTCCCACTGTCCCATATACTTGTTTTTAAAGAATGTATAGCTTCTTCTTCAAACTGCTAGTACTTGAATTCTCAGTTTTAGTCCAACAACCAGGTCCAACATCATGCTTATATCTGTAGTTTTTATTAAATTATAAAACCTACATGCCACAAAGTCTCGATAATATTCTCCCTAGTGGCAAGCAACATAACCCCGCACAGACAGAAGCTATTTCCTTGTGAGAAAGAAAAGAGAGACCTGAAGACTAAAAGCCAGCCATTTACTTTCTGGTAGACAAGACTCTCTTGTAAGGAGCTACCTGGGCAAAAGGACAAAAAAGGCTGAGGAAAGTTTGAGCCTTTACTGTGTATCCCCTTCCAGAGCAGCATGTAAACAGCACGAGCTAAAAGACGGTGCTATCTGCTATGATCACAGCATTTTTGGGGGCACTGACAAGAGGGAAGAAGCTCTGTGATGCCTCTGTCTGTAGGCATTATTTCTGAGCAACGCCAAACAAGCTAATGGGATATATCAGAGTACTCAACAAAAGAGGCCCAATTACTTTTCAGGATGTTCTCATGCCCTTTAACCAGCTGGCTGCAAGTAAACTCTTTCCCCTTACTTGTAAAGCGATTGCTCTGATTACATGATTTCCTTTTTTTTTTTTTTTTTTTTTTTTTTTTTTTTTTTTTTTAACTGCCGTTTTTTTCTTTTACACTTCAGCTACACAATAATAATAAAAAAACCCACAAATAGCAGGAAAGGATGCAACTGCAGACTAAGGTGACACTTCGTTGACCTTAGCATGTGAGCCGAGTTGTCTTGTCACACTCAAAGAAAAAAATCTTGCAGCCTTATCTTAGGCGATCTGAGTAGAGGCCACAGTTCCGCTGCTCACAAAACAATGTTTTTGCAGAGGAAAAAAAACCACATGTGATAAACTCATCACAAACACTTCTGATGAGCATTTCAGTCAATCATTTCTCTGTCCAAACTGAGCCCCTCCTTTTTTCTTCCTTCACCAACACAAAAAGGATCTTTTGAGTTACAGCATCAACTTTCTGCTAGTCCTGTTCACGCAGTGACAGACTGGGAGAGAATCCTGACAAATAAATCCTCATTGCTGCAGATCTTAAAGACTAATGTAAAGAAACATTTTAGAGAAACATCTTGAAATGACAAAGATTTAAATAATCCTGGGGAAGATGAATTATTTTCTTCTTGTGCTCGCCTGCCAGGGCTCTGGGGAAGGTTAACTCTAGAAAATCCTTCAATTCATGTAATACAGAAACTGAGAAAGAAAAAAGACACTTAGCTCTATAGCCGGTCACTGTGACCAAATCTTCCCTTGAATATACAGAGATCCTTCCAGAAAAACGTTGTTTTATTTCAAACTTCTGTGACCCTCTGCCACAAATCTGATCTAAATGACTATTCATTAAAAAGTACCCTCCCTCTCCACCCAAACTAAACCATAATCCCAAAGAAAACATCAGAAATACTGCTCCAGGATAACTAAAGAGGAAGGAATATATTTCATGAAAGCAGCAGCATTTTCAAATTTGAAATGATAATTTTCATCAGTAAATTCAGTAAATTCAATGTTTAATCTTTTTGGATGAAAAATTAAAAACATTTTTGAAAATCTGGAAGATTTGATGTAAAACTACAAACTTTTTTTTTTTTGTCTAATGTGATATGAAATGCAGATTTCTAAAATGTACCATAGCATGTACCATAGCCAACAGAAAACGGATGGTTATATAATTTGGTGGTTAAGCAAAGATATTTTTAGTGCTTCGCTAATCCATGTAATGCGTTTCTTTCCAAGAGAAGAAAACACATTACACTGATAGCAATAACAGACTCAAAACATAGGGTTATTGACCACAAATTTATATTTTCTAGAAAATAATAAAACAGACACATCTGAAATTCCTTATAACAACAGCCCTTCCGAGGGAAGGCTAATTAGCAATTGCGAAGTGGATGAGTTGTACACATAAAAGAATGAATAAAGAGTTTGGGAGCCCAAGATGGAAAACTTTCACAAAAATTCTTCTAAGAAACAATTTCATGGAATAAGACACCTCAAGATCTAAATCAAATAGCAAATAAATTGTGCAGGCAATTTCAGAGTGGCATTTGAATTTCATGGCACATGCAAGTCATGAATCAATTTCTACTTTTCCTGAAAAACAGTACTTTTTTGAAGTACTGACAGTAAAGCAACCATAAGGAGATAACAATACAATTTAAAAATACCTCTAATATCTACGTCTAAAAAGACGAAGGGTCTAAGACTTCTTTTTTGTTGTTGTTTGTTTGTTTTTCTCTAGGCTCAATTTTACTTCACTATAACTGCACTAGCGTTAAATGTTTATTATACTAAATAATGTATACGCTCTTAAAATCTTGCATAGAACAATATGTTCATGAAAACTCAGTAAAGGTAAGTTTCTAATGCTTAATATTGATGATATTAAAAGAATCATGCTATTCATTTTCCTTTATATTCTCCCTTATATTCGTTTTATAAGGAAGACGAAAAAATTATAATTAGCAGAGCAAGCAAAAAGGGCAAATCACACCGAAAATACTGTTGTTAGCAGTAAATATTCTTGAAAATAATGACGTGACTCAAAACAATCCTTACTGTGAAATAACTATCGGAACTAACTGAAATGAAATACAATGGACTTAAGTCCTAAAAGTTTTATTTAATCTATTTCAAGGTTTTATTTTTGGAATGGAAATGTGGAAGTTATGTAGAAATTGCTTGTTTCCTCAACTCAGCCTAATTATATTCAGTCACCCTCCCCTTTTAAACTTCTGCTTGCACAATGAGATGACCTAGTATCAAAGAATAGAGGAAAAGGAGATCAAAACATCTTGAACACACAAGTTACTTTTACTCAGGAAGAGACAGTAAAAAGTTTCAAGGTCAAGCAGATAATATCAAGTGGCTTTAAGTTTAACAGTGAGTGTGTAGATAATCCAAGAGGAAATTCTCACTCTAATTCTGACAAAATGAATTTTTATTCAGAAGCAGAACTAGTTTGCCAAGAAATCTAGTGCTAGGTTATACATCAACTTGGATATGCATTTTCATGTATCAGTAAGACTTTTTTCCAGGCAACTTCTCATTCTTGCTCACTCCTTCTATTAAAAAAAAAAAAAAAAAAAAAAAAGTACCTTTTTCATGCCTGGATACACTGAAAGCAGATTCCTTCAACTGTCAGTGGTCTTGGACAAGCAAGCAAGACTCTGTGAATCAGCTTTTCATAGCTGAAGCTGACTTTTCTAAGAGGGGCCTATGGAGATTCAGCTAGAAGAGTCTTGAACTGGAGGCTAAAAATGCTTGTGCTGGTACAAACAGATGATTGACTGTGTTGTGGAACACCAAATGACTGGAAAAAAACTTCCGTTGTGAGGAAGCCAGCTCACAGGTTTAGTCAGACCAACACTTGGACAATCCCTACTCAAACACTAGGGCATCACATCATTCAACATTTCTGAGGACTTTTTCTTTTAATACTTGTTACAATTACAATTTAACAGTGTGTTCTATATCCAAAAAGATTATATGTTGGTTCTATATTTGCTGAAGGCAGAGAATATCTCGGTATATAAGCAAGTCTCAGAAATTTCTGATATCGGATCTATATTCTGAGCTTCTTGATATTACCTCTTTCCTTCCTCACTCTGATGTCCATGGCCAAAGACCATCGTGTCATACAAGGACTACATCTGTCAGCAGTTATTAACTCTCAACATAACTACTATACAGACCTGAAGAACACTTTTGCAGCTTTTCCATCATTGTAAGCACAAGGAGCAGTTGAATTTACGCGAAGTATTTATTATACCTCAAAGACGAAACTTGAGAGTGAACTGTTCACATATAATCTGATCCACTAAAATTTGGAGAAAATATCAAATCAAATTTAGGACAAACTCCTTAGTGAACTTATTCAGAACTATCATTTTGACTAATCACCATCTGCATTCATTGTCCAGAGACCCAGAAAGCCTAAAAGCTAAATGCTAGTTGCTTTTCTAATCCTTCTGCTAACAAAGATTGACCCCAGGAGCACCACTAAGCATTTTTTTCCATATGAAATGCATAACATCTGGGCATAAAACAGATACGGATTTTGAAAATAAAATGTTCAGTGTCTTTTCTTAATAACAGAAAGTAGAATAGCAGCAGATATTTTTAAAGTTAAATTATATACAAATAATATGACCATATCTACTACAATGTAAGGTAGTAAGCAATCTATATGTTATATTTGGAATAATCCAAATTGTGAGCATATAAAGCACCAGCCTTGCTCTGTATCCTTTCAATCTCTAAACAAAACCTGCTCCTGGAACAGACATGAATTGTATATTAGAAGAAAAAAAAAAAAAAAAAGCAAAAAGCAAATAATAATGAAAAAACCCTCTCCGCTGATATTGCCTACCTTACTAAAAATGTTTTTTTTAACTCGTGGGGTGTACATAATACATCCAGGATGTATTTTTTTTTTTTTTGATATTTCAATGCTGATTCTCAATTTCAGCTGATAAAACAATCGATGGTCCTATTGGCACACAGCCCAAGAAATTGTCAAGAAATTCCGGGCACCATCTACTTTAGACACTCCCACCAGTTTTGCACAAGCAATTGAGACACGAGGAGAAAAGAAACACATCTTCAACGAGAACTACTATTACTGCAGCAGAGCAGTACAAATCAGACATTTCTGAATATCACAAAAGGCAACCAGCTTATCAGCTCTGTTGAAAGTTGCAGATATGACAAATGCCATTCCCCCTTTCTTTGCTAATTTATAACTTTCAGAAAGATATATTTTTCTGAATCACAAAATAAAGCTATGAATGTCATTCCCTATATGAATAGAACGTTCATAATTACTAGAGTTTTAATACACCCGCAGTTAAGCCCCTGGCCCAAGGTTAAGGTAAAAGTAGGCTTCCAGCAGGGGTTAGAGGAAGCAGAAATCCAAATGCTTCAGGGCAGCTCCCCACCGCATCTTCACAAAGCATTCTGACAACTGGCATTGACATTAACTCGGATTCCTCACAACTTATGGCTCGCATGCTATTCCTGATACATATTTTGTATCTTCTTGCTGGACAATATTCAATGCACTTCATCATCTTCAAGATATTGCTAAGGCATTTGTACAACTGACATTAAAAAATGCTGTACGTGATGGAGCCTGAAATGTCAACTTGTGCTGAACACACAGAGTTCATACGAAGGTAGATCAACTTTTGCCATAACTCACATTTATTGGTTTTGTTTCTTTTTTTCCTATGGAAGTTGCTTCTAACCATGACAGGAAAGCTCAGCTCCACATAACAGCCAAGAGTGAATCAGTGCAATGATCCACGTCCACATCTGCTAAGAGACCACTTTGAGCCTTGCAGGTTTTCATGTTGGCATTTTAAGTCCTTCTGAACGGTTGGACAACTGACTTAATGTATTCAAAAATGATCTGAGAAAAGGCATGTGCAGTTAAGTGGCGTAATCTGCGAATGCAGATCTTATGGAATTGAAATGTGAGGGACAACTGCAAAGAAGGGCTGAACAGAACTCACTAACCACTGTTAAATGGCAACTGAAAGTCAATGTAAATAAGTGTAGAGGGATGGGCATGGCAAAACAGCCCCACCTTCATCATACATAGTGATGGGTTTGAGGAACAAGCTCTTGGGAAACTGCATCTGTATAGTAGAACTGGAGAGACATCTAAAGAGGACAACTGCCACATCCATTTAATTCCATTTAATTTTCAAGAATAATTGATAGGTTGTTGCAGATGTTAGAAGTTCACATGAGTTTGAGGCAAGACAAGCTCACATAAAGAAAAAAATCTGCTGCTGGCTACTATCCACAGAGAAACAACCTCTGCCTCCCTGGACTTTGCCAAGGAGAGCAGAGAACTGAAGAACAAAGCAGCAAAAAACATGACAAGGTACCTGGAGTTAAGAAAGAAATGGGGGAAAATAATAGGCAGGCAAAAAGAGGAAATTAATGTAGGAAAACACATACCAACATGTATTAGATATATACAACAGGAAAAAGAAATAAGGGCCACTAAAAAAAAAAAAAAAGAAAAAAAGAATGAAAGTCATAGAATATATCACTGATCAACTGGGGTTTTAAAAAAAAAAAAAACAAACCCATAACATTACTCATCTAACTACACTAGTTTTCCTGAAATTAATTATTTGGGAAATATTATTAGATCAACATAAGGGGCACTAGCTATATCATCAAAATGACTTTCTCTGCTGTAATTGTTTATTGGAAAACATGCTACTCAGTAAAATACTGAGTAACAGTGTTACAGTGAGATGCCAGCACTTTTCTTTAAAGCAAGAAGCTGGGAAGGTTCTACACTAACTGGCTTTGGCTTTGAGCAAAACATCAAGCAGATTTGATCTCTCTGGCTCTGATCAGTATTACTAGCCAGACACAGCTGCACCTGTAAAGCTATGTTATTTTTTGTTACTTATGAGAATATTTTAAGTTATGAATTAATCAGTAACATAACGGCTTCTCATTCAGGTTTGTATGTGACTGACCGTAACAGATCACACAGTGTTTTTGTTTTTTAAATGGAGATTTCTTTCCATTACAGAAACTCCCCCCAGAGTCAGAAGAGGCAGATGCCATTTGAGGCTTATCTTTGGAACAACTGTTCAAAACTACTATGTAAAAACTAAAGACTACACTCTTCTCAGTAGCTATAAACATAGATAGATTTGTCTTTAGCTAGTATAAACTCAGTATCATTATCAAAAAGAAGTGCTGGTGTTTTCAAGTACATATTCTAGATTTCTACTGTAATGATTTTTCTTATATCCTAATTAGTTATTCTGAAAATTAAACAAAAAAATCCTATTCCTCTGAACAGAGAGTCATGTCAAAATTGCCTGATTAAAAACACATCACAAAATTTCTGGGATAACAAATTCTACATCTAATTCAAACATGAAGCCAGCTCAGCTGTACTCCAGAACCGGCTGCACTCCAATTTCTGTTCTAAAAGTAGATATTAGGAAATGCTTGTTTGCTTTCACAAAGCAATCAAAGAAAGCCACTCTCTCTCCTCCTCTCCCTCCCTTGTCCCCCGCAACTTTTTTTTTTTTTGATATCCCCATACAGAATTACAGATATATGTAGGTATATTTGGGTATAGATAATTTGAACAAAAAGTTAGACACTTGAGACTTTCTTCAATATATAACTCAGGGAGAGCAGAGAAGTAATTTTGCTTATTTTCAGCCTTGTGATCTTATTACATAAAACCCTAAAAAGAAATCAAATCTGTGCAGTAGCTGGTGATGTCTACACAGTTTGCCACTATTTCAATAGATGCATTATTCATATGCCAGCAAACCACAGAAGGATGGGCCAAGGCTGCATTCTTTTACCAATTATTCATTTGGGGAATGTGAGTGAAAATGTGGCCCTTGAAGTCAGTCGTATAGTTCCCACCAGCTTCAAACTATGGTTTCCTCTACAGAATGCAGAATAAAATGCAGAATAAACATTAACACTGCTATCAACAGTACATGAACACTTATGTTTTACCACAATAATATTTGTTGTTTCCAAATATACTGTGGTGTGAAATGATTAAAACTGATTTTGTTCTGAAGCCGAAGTAGTTTTGTACTAAAGCAAGCAGACTTATATAAATACCTGTGGTATTTGTTGGATCCTATTCCTAAACACAATGTTCATATTTCAGCTATAATAAGCAAAGCATCTCAAAGATGTGTGAGGCACCAGTCTTGCAAGTGTCCAGTTTAGTTTCTTGAGTAAAGTGAGATTGGTAGAGTCAGCGTAATCCGTCATGGAAAGCCTTGAGCAGTGCTCATAATTCACCACAGTTTGGAATGATTGGCAGCTGCCATCTAGCGTGGACACAAACTATGCTGCCGCAAGCACTTAATTCCAGTTCTCCCTAGAAATCACCGTGTGTTCAGGTCGAGCCGAGAGCACTACTCGCACAAGGTAACGAACACGACGCAGGAATTGGCTAGCAGGCAATTCGGTCCTCATGCCGGACAATTCCATATACTTCAAAATAAATCCACCATGCACAATGTGGTATGCTGAAACTTGCCCTGTATTAAGTTTATGAAAAATACTGATTTCTTGTGCAACTGCTCTACAGTAGGTACTAGGGCTCTGAGGAGCGCCTTGAGGAGCAGGTGCTGCGCAGTGACTTTAAGCCAACACGAAGCTGCCAGGCCCAGGCTGGTGCAGTGCCAGGCCAGGCCCCGGGGAGGCTGGAGCTCTCGAAACCACCGCGAGCTCCCTGAACTGCACCTGCCAGCTACAGGCTCCAGGAGGCAGCTACAGCCAGGGAAGGCAGAGGCTCGAGAAAGCCTGGACATGAGAGGGCTCATTCTCAAACGTAAATGGAATAGAAATTACTATATTGGGTCTCTGCTACCAAAGCAATCCTCCAGCGTGATCTTCCTGCGGCCCTTCCACCAACTGGAGGCACAAACCAGAGCAGACCACACATCACGCAGCATCAGAACCAGAGCTTTAATAGGCGCATGACTCAGTTTACACAGGAAAGTAAGTGATGAAACTGAGCTAGAGCATCTGTTAGCTTAGATACAAACATATTAAAAATAAAACTGAGTAATCCAAAAAAGCTGCTTTGAAAAAGAAATCACTGAAGACAAGACATCTCTTGATGTTTTTTCAAAGCTCCCCTTAAAAACTATTACTGACTAGATGCTTGCAAGTCACTGGCAGCTACGTATAGACAGTCAATTAATAAGGAGGAACTGCTGTATATTATTAGTTGCAAGATATTAAGCTTACTGTTATCTTGATCTCACGTCCTCTCACGGTCTTGTGCCAGTTTCTTTCCACCTGTAGGGCTTTGCCATTCACCCAGAATACAAGGTCTCCAAGACAGGTAATTAATTTGCACAGTGCATAACACAACGGCACCATTATTCCTGGTTGAAGCCTCGGGTGCTTATGTAATGAAATGCCATTACCATGGATCTTGAAAGGTGGTCAGAAGGTCTCACAGAACATTTTGACAGCACACTTCAAACTTATCCACAATTTTAAGATAGTTAAAAGAATATTTAACTTCTCTGGAATACAGAATACAAGAGACAATTCTTTAACCTGCTTGTTCTATGTCCTAAAATACCAGCGGAGTATAAAGAAAAAAAAAAAAATCACCAGGTAAATATTTTGCCTTGTTTTCTTTCTCCCTTTTCCACCAAGCACTATCCCTATCCATATTTCTCACTCTTTCTGTCATTTTATCTTGTCGCTCTGTGTTCTTACAAAGCTTCTTTTTCTTCGTAGAGTCATCAATAAAAGCAGAATTTGTAGTTAAGCATTAATTAGAAAACATGTGAAGGGGAAAAAAGATTGGCCTGGCTCAGAGAGCTCATTTCTCAAGTTTTTAATAGATTTTCTAGAAAGAATCTAATATATGAAGTGTCACATATAAGCAAGATTCATGCTTTCTGCTGCCAGTGCTATGTATTTACTTACAGTACTATTAGTTTTAGAACTATGAAATATTTAGTAGTACAAAAGAGAATTTTTAGAATACTTAAAGTACTGATTATTAGAAAATAAGTTTAATACAACCTCCCAAGAGATTCCAAAAATGCTACCATTTACACCATCCTAAGTAGTGGAGAAAGCAAACATAATATAATAAACAGCTAATGACAATTTATCCTAGTATGAAAATCACTTGAAATTGCTCTAATATAATGCCAAGAAGTTAAAAAACAGCACAAAAAAGACCCAAGCCACTTTGATATAGACCTGCAGAAGCAGATCTTCCTTCGAATAAGGCACGTTACAGCAAGGAAAAGAAAGTTCACACCCCTACAAAGAGAAGCATTTGGTATCTCCAACACTAATTCTGCTCGATTCCTGCTTCAGGGGATTTTTGAGTCTTTTTAGCACCCCCTAAGAAGCAATATACATATTTCATTTGACCTGCATTTTGCTTTTGCTTTCAGAAACAGAGCCTCAAAAAAGGTACGTAGAATAAACTTGTCTGCTTTGACCACAGAAGGGTTAAAGATGAATTTGACCTAATTACTGTCTATAGTGGCAAAAAAACACCCCAAATTTTTATTATTATAAGAGAGGGAATATCCAACATATTTTTGAAATTTGTAAACTCATGAGATCCTTTTATATTTATGCCTTGGTATTTTGTCAGAAAGACAGCTAATAAAACTATAACATACAAGACTTCTAAGCTGTGGTACTATTTTAAAAACGTTTTTATTCATTGGTAACATATAATCCGTTTTGGTTATAGATCTGTCTAGCAAAGACCAGTAACTATTTTCATGCTGTGCTGCTTTCTATATATCATACAATTTTGTAAATTTTCCTCTAACTGCAATGCTAAAATCATGTCTAAAACACCTCACTACCAATGCCTCCGAAGCCCAAAGGCTGAGTCCAGGCAGCCAATGCAAATTCAGGCACAGAGAAGCTACACTTAACCCAACTGATCTATTTTTCTTTGCACTGTCACAATAGACAAGTGAAGACTACACAGATAATTAAGGAGGATTTTTTAGACATCTTTCCCCTAACAGATATAAATGAATAAAAGGACACCAAGAATAGAAAGCAAAACAGTGGTTGGTTTCGTTGAT
Source organism: Nothocercus julius (assembly GCA_013398735.1). Lineage (NCBI taxonomy): Eukaryota > Metazoa > Chordata > Aves > Tinamiformes > Tinamidae > Nothocercus > Nothocercus julius. Next base: position 3,117,840 of record VZSV01000016.1, read on the forward strand.
GACTGTGTGGACATCTGTCACAGGTCAAACCATCAGCCAAACCTGTCATAACCAGCAGGGAGCTACGAAGAGGAGTATGGGCTGCTTCCACTTGGCTCAGCTTATATTTTGGGAATAAACAGGACAGGAGGAACAGCGTACAACTCATATCACATGGAGAAGGAGCATATCTGACTAAGTCAGGGTTTCCAGCTCTTTGCAACAGAAACACGGACGTGCGACTATTTCTTTTGTTAAAAAAAAAAATATATATATNTAATCATCACCTACAGAACACAAAAATTGGGGATTTTTCTGCAGAGGGAAAAGATTCAAACATATGTTAAGCTAGTCAGTAACATTATATAACAGTTTGTTAAAAAAAAATATATATATATATTTATTTATTTATATATATATATATATATCTACAGAGGCCTTCCTGGCACAATACAAATCTACAGCAAGCCTGCATTGCTGCTGATATCTGCCAGGTCTGAAGCGAAGGTGGTTTTACAGGTTATGCCAAAAGTAGAGCCATCTTTGTACCTTCATTACATACCAGGGAAATGAAGAGGAGGCATTCAGGCTGGATTTTTTCCTGTGGTAGTGATTATAAACAAACAGACAAAGCCACCATGTCTACATCAGTCTAGGGCATGGCAAGAACTCTGCTCTCTAAAGGATTAAAAAACTGTTTCCCTAACTCAGTCAACACAGTGGGTGCAGTTCAAGTCGATCCAAAGGTCCTCATAGAGTATGAATGCACTGTTCCTGTCATTAGTATCAGCATAGTGAGTTTTTTCAGTAGATGTGTGCAGGATTAAGTCCCATAGACACTATTCTACATAATCAATTAGTTAATTCCACTAAAAATCAAAGGTACTTTATGAAATGTCTGAGTCTGGTAACTAGTACTCACTAGCCAATACAGAACTCAAGTTACAGCATGACAGAAGCAAATTCTTTCGTCCTGAAATAGCACCAATCCAGTCAGTCTAGAATTTGGGAAGTGGTGGAAGTTTTCCCCCTCCCCCCCGCTTAATGCCCACAGAGAGTCTCCCTAGACAATAGCCATTAAGATGGTCTATAGAAGATCACAGATACTGACCTCTTTGCAAAAACAAACAAAAGAACCCTTGATTTGGAGAGACCAAATGGAACAGAACAACATCAACAACAACAAAAAAAAGATTTATGTGTACATGGGAATCTGAAATCAGTTGTGATCTGTATGTCTACTAGAAGAGGACAAGACAATCAGCTCTGAAATTGTTCTGGGATGTTCTTAATTCCTGTAAGAAACTTCCTGCTGTTGACAAGAGGTCTTGGAAACAAAGGTGCCTTGAAGGAGAAACGTATTATGAGCACTGCATGTGTCATGTCACCCCTGCTAGGAAACACTAGGCGTTCACCAGTGAACGTAGTGTAGTCTGGAGGCTGCCTGACTAGGTGCCTGAGGCTGCCTGATCAGGTGTAAGGTCTCTTTGCCTTTAACTCAGTGCCAGCATAATTAATGCAAAGGCTACTGAAAGGCTGGAAATTTGATCTTGGTAGTCATGGCACTCTTTTTGAAAGATTCCCAGCTGAAAATACAAAGGAATGACCCACGGCTACAGGTGCACTAACCACAGATACTTCGTGTTTCAATTTCAAAAACATCTTTTCCAGGAATGAACTCTTACGGATCTCCAAACGGGAATAATTTGAACTTTGCCCTTCACCCAAGATTTAAAATGAACAAGCAAGCAAATAACCTCAGAGTAGAATACACGGAGCCCTACAACTTAAGGGTCTCCGACTGTAGCTTTTATTAGCTTTATAGTTGCTTAAAGTGACAACTTCCCCAGTTCACACATCCCATCACCTTTGCTAAACAGAACCAGGGCTCACATATTGACAAAGCTCGAATGGGATACAAGAACTTAAAAAAAAATAGCTGTTAGCTGTTACTGTGTGCTTCGCTGATCTGTTATGCTATCATATACTACTTCAGTTATTTATAGAAATAATCAGGAATATGCTACCCTCGAGTTACTTGGGGGATCAGGGCTCACAAGAGCTCTTCAACACCAAACTCTTCACATTTGCTCCTCAACTATTTTTGCTATGAGCTGTTCTGGCATTCCCATGCATTCAGTTCTCAGTCTTTTCAGCATGATGGCTATCACAAGCATAGAACACACACAGTAGTGACTACACTGTGTAAAGAGTCAGCTGTCCTGTGTAAAGTGCAAGTGCACAGATAGGCATAGGCATTTTCTTTTGTGCATGTTTCTGGGCATTTTTTTTTGGTCCACAGCATATTTCAAGAAAAGTCTGCCTGATGAAACCAAAAGGAACAGAGGAACTGCCACAAAAACTTAAATGAATAAAAAAAAAAAATTAAATCAAGTTTTAAAAGTAGCTCCAAACTTTACAGTGAAACATATTAAATTGTACACATTGATTTGATTTCTAAGAACTCCACTTCAGACAACTGTGGTTGCTGATCAGGAGTTAAAAGTGGAAATAACCTTTCTCTCTCCACTATTTATACCCTAGTACTGCTCTCTCCCATCTCAAACACTTCGTAGTGGGCTAAGGAGGAAATGACTGCTGCTTTCTGCAATGGAGTTCACAAGACCCAGACAAATTCAGACAAAGCCAAAGACGAAGCATGGTCCAAACGCCAGGACCCCTCATAGAGAACACTTTCTGCAGGCACCGTCCTTGGCGAATCAGGCAAGATTCTCAAAGCACAAAAGCCTCAAACCAATTTTCTGACACCTTTTACCACCACTCTCAGTAAACAGATGCATCTTTAGGTGTTCAGTGTCAAACTGGCAGTGTCAGAGAGTCTCAGATGCTACCCAAATAATCATCACCAAATAAGCAAAGCTAGAGATTGTTTAGGAAAGTTATTTCAACTTCACATCCCTCCAATAACTCTTTTCTTCACCAGTTTTAATTTCTAAATAAGTTTACAGGAATAATGCAGCAGTTCTTGAGTTTAGGCAAACACCTGAGCTGGGGAAATTTATATGATTTTATATTAATTTTTATTCTGAAACACATAAATGTCTCCACTGAAATCAAGGACTCAGTAACTCCAAGTTGTGAATGTTTCATTTCCATCAAGTCAGTAAGATACATGTGGGAAACTAAAAGGGGAGCAAGCACTCACTGAAGACAGCATTTACACTCTTGTGCTTTTGAGTCATTGTCAGCAATAAGAGTCCACATATTACATTCTTGTTTCTGAAAATTCAGTGGCAGACAAATGTATTTGCCAATTACGTACCTTGAAGTTGCAATTTCCACTTTGGTTCTTGCCATGGCAGCTGCTCGCTGTGCTCCCTCTATTGCTCTGTCCACCTTTTCTCTAGTTTTTGTGTTTCGGATTGGTATAAGTTGCTTTCTTATTCCACGGACCAAAACATTATTTTTATATTTTCCCTCTTCTTTGGTGCCATCCGGAAACATGGTACATCCATATCCATGCCTCCTGTTATTTAGCCATTCTCCTTCATACTTCATACCATTTGAACGCTCACTAATACCAAAACCACTGCGCTTGTCATTCTTCCATTCACCCATATAGGCTTCTGTGGTGGTGGCATCAACATGGTCTTCCACAGGGCAGTAATCACAGTCACCATCTCCAAAGCTAATTGTAGAGTTGGCATCACTAGAACTAATCCTGCTCATAGCAGCATCACTCCTGACGGAGCTCCGTTTGCTAGATATTGATGATCTAGATTCAGATTTTCTAAGTTTTATACTACCAAGAAGGGATCCTCTTCTGAATAAGCCTCCTTTTTTCTTAATGCCCATGGCTTCTGCATCGCTGTGAAAATTCAGCACAAAACCTCCTCTTGTTCCAGCGGGGCTGTCTGCAGTGATGTCGTGCAGAACGGTGCCATTGCTCTGCTCACTCCGAAGGGAGGCTAGAGACGTTCGGAGCGGGGAACGGATCACAGTCGCCATGCCATAGGGTACACTCTGACGTACACCGTACCCATGTCGCATCCCTCCTGTCCACTGGCCCTGGTAAGTACCTTTTAAAGTAATAAGCAGAATTTTAATTTTGTAGATTGCAGAAGACCTGCTAAGCTACACACTGCAATACTACATTATCAACTCTTCTTCTGACTAGCAGAAATGTGGAGAAAAAAAAAAAAAAAAATGTGAAACAGTTTATGAAATATTCTGGTACTGGTTTTGCTTGTAAGTTATTTATCCACTGCAAAAAGCTTTTACCTTGAAGCTGCAATAATGCCTTTTGGCAACTAAAAGACAGTGACTATCATAAGTGAGTTTTAAATGGGTCTATCCCTGGAATAAATTTCTAAAGATGGATTCCAAAACTTTTTAAAGGTGGTCACACAGGGAAAGCACAAGCAAAAGCAAAACCACGTTACCTGTGCTTGGACAAGGAAGGACAAAGCATTGGAGGAAAGGCAGGGAGTGAGTTACTGATGACTCCTGCCCCCAGACACTCACAGATCCTGCCCTGGGTGTGCAAGAGCAGCAGGAGCCAGTGGGGGAAGCAAATATCCCGCTGTGCCGGACTAAGATGACTGTAGACTTCTCTATTTCAGAGCACATTTGACAAACCACTAAGATGCTTGATCTACAAGCCAATCTGAAGACAATATCACAACAATCACAACATTTTATTGTAGAATTAAGTACTTCAAAGGTTTTCTTTTATTCTTTTTTTTTAAATATACTTGAATACAAGTACAAAATACTAAGACCAAAACCTTACTTTATATCAACTCTTGATATCACCATTTCTTGCTCTAACAATATCATAATCAAGGTATATTGGCTTCACAAAACATTAGTTGTATAACAGAAGTTCTGTTTTATGCTAGCTGTAATTTCTGAAGCGAGTATTACAGGAAAGTAGCATACTATCTTTACTGCTACCTTACCCTATGAAAAACTCCCAGGGGAGTAAGTGCCTTTCTTGAGAAGCTGAGTTGAGATCAGGTTTAAAGAACAAGATATTCAAGCTATTTGACAGTCATCAAAAATTTGGAAGGCTGGCGAGACATAAAAATACAATAAGTGATACTATTTTTCTATTTACACACTGCAGCGTGTTGTGACAGAAAGATCAGAAACATGAAGCCTTAGCACTGCTGCTCTTAAATCTAAAGTTGTCTTTCATTTTTGCTGCTGTATGCAAGATAGACAAGGCAATGATAAACAGAATAATTTATTCCATTCTTCTTCTAACTACATTTCATTATTTACATTACTATCATAGGGACTTCTGTAGTCCTTTTTAAATAGCAACATGCAGAAGAGCAACATGGTATTTGATATGAGGAGTCACAGATACTCAAGTAATGGACTTTAGGCAAAGCTGCATCAGAGTCAAGAAAGTGCAATATCTGATTACTACTGCAGGCAATTGTTTTCTTGCCTTCTTAAAACACACGGCCAGTTCAGGTCAGTGTAAAGTCCCTAAAGCCAGAGGATCTGAAGAAGGGTGCCAGGAACCTCACAACTGGCAAATACAAGATAACTTGCTTTCTAAGATAATTTCCTACCTACCTGTACTAAATCACTCTATGCACCTATGCACCTCCAAACAATCCCATCTTTTTTTTTTTAAAGGACTATTTTGACTGTGAATGTTCTTACAGAAATAATAATAAATGCTATTTAAAATATCTTTCTTTGATTTTATTCTGCTTTAATTGGATTATCTAGTAAAAAAACTGTTCTTCAAGGAACTAGGTATCAAACGCCAAACACAACAATTGACTAAAAAATGTTCACGTTTGTCAAATACCTCAAGGTTTAGATGTAGCTTGAAGCTTCCTTTGCTTTGAAATTTTATCTCCTTTGTATAAGCATGTAATTTCAGTTATGTACATGTCAATTATCTATCAGTTACAGCTATACTGTATTATCTCTTCTGCTAAGTTATATTTTAGTGTTCGCAGACAGTTCAATTTGCCAAGTGTGCTTTCTTTATTATATAACACTAAATAGGTTCAACAATATACCTATTTCATGTTGGTAGAAAATTCTACCAAGTGGAAGGTTTTTATTCTAACAGATGGCTGCTGACATCAACAACACAACTTTCTTAGTTCCTCTCTCATTCTCTGTATCCTGGATACCTGCTGATGCACTGGTTGTAAGGGTGCTGAATGTAGAAACATGATTATTATAAAAAACTCAGCATATGGAGAAGAACAAATAGAAACATAAGCATAAAACACTGACACAGCATATTCTGTAAATACTGTAAAAATACTGCCGTCTTGTAATTTTTCATATTAAACAAATTTCCCAAGAATATTAATATTTTACAAGCATAAATGACTACATTTTGACCCCACTTACATCTGGGATTGTCCTAGTATCATAATGATATATCATAACTAAGAACCTGCTTATGTGTTTTTTGCTGTTACATATTATGATCTAACATTCTATAACAGTTAATCTTTTAAATAATGTCTAATTTTAATTTTGATTATATCACAGTCGTACATTGCTATTCTAGTGTCAGACAAAGTAGAATAAAACTATTTCAGTATAGTTTGTGACCAACGGTCAACAAAGGCTTCACTTTTTTTTCTTGATAATATTTTGCTTGCATGAGTAAATCAGAAATTTGAAAATATTTAATCCAGTATGACTGCTGTTTTTCAATGTTCCATAGACAGGAATGGAAAGTGGCTACTGTTCTGGCTTTAATGCTCTCATGGGTAACAATTAATGAGCTGCTATTTACTTACTAGATTTTTCTTCTACTAGGGCAATAAAATCAAGGCCAGTTTCTTCTAAAGAGAAAATAGCTAACGCAGAAATGACAGATTCATATTGAAAAATAGTACTTAAGTACCAAAGATGTTTGACCAGAATTTTGTGCAGTCTCTCAGGTAACAAGTGCCTCTTTTATAATTACGAATCCATTAAGGGAAATTCTCTAGTACTAGTGCTGGAAAGTTGCCTCATTATCCTTGATTTCTCAGCTTGCATTTTTAAACTACCACTGTCACCAAGCTATTTGAAAAGTGTATTTGACCATAAACCAGCAACATGGGTCAGCTTTACTTTTTTAAAGCTAGGCTTCCTATCCTTTTTAATAATGAATAAACATTCAGCCATGACTTTGCTGACTATCCACCTAGTGCTTCTCTGGTTCCCCTGAAAGGTTGCATACTATGGGCCTGAAAGGTTTTATACTATTGGTCTGAAAACTATTAGAACGTATATTATTCTTTTATTTTTGTTGGCAAGGTACTGTAAGGCGTAATTTCACAGCCTGTCTCCTTAGGGTTATGCTGTGCCATCCCTCACACCTTTAAAAACAAAGCAAAAAAAAAATCAATTTATAGTGCATTTACAGGTATAAATGTCGTTGTCTGTGAATAAAATTTCAAAGTATGCAGTGTGAACAAGCTGAGAAGCCAATGCTGTAATAACTTTGCACTTACTCTTGTCTTCTAGTTTGTATCACCCAGGAGTTTAACAAATTAGTAATGACGTGAAGGTTTTTGCATGCTCTTCAAACTTAAACTGTAAATAAGCAGGTATCTGGAAAGAGGAGTACTTAGAAACCTATGAACATACATGCTACTGATGCCCTTTTAGGATGTATTTCTCACTGATCTCTACAGAAGGGCAGTGCAAATGCTTGTTGCAAAAATACCTTTTACTGCTATTGCTGGAAGGGCCATGCACTGCTAATTTATTTGTACATACTGAAGTTTGAAATTAGGATTTGAACCTTTGATAAAGACTTCTCAGGCAGAGTCGTGGACTCACACAGGTAAAAAGAGAGTTCCAAGGAGGTACAAAAGTCCAGATCACTGTAGGAAATAACCTGATGGGCCACCTGAAGGCCCAACATTAGCATGTACAATGAAAGGGGGACCATGAATTGTAATTCATAATGTTTTGCTTAAAGATTTGTCTAAGCAGCAATTTTAAAGCATTTAAATACAGCAGGCTACATGCTACTGATGCTGCACGGTATTACTGATGCTGCACAGTATTACATGCAGAAACGTTGAGGGTTATTGTCAATAACCGTTAGCTATGTGTTCCATTTACCTCCCTCAGATGCATCTCCTAATAATACCGATACATTTTAAAACAATATATTGAGAGAGAAAAAAAAAAGAAAAAGAGAGAGACAGCATAAAGGCCTTGATTTTAATGAGTTTTGAAATAAACTGGCAAGTGGCAGAGTCTAAAGAGTTATTTTCTTACACTAGAATTCTCAGATCATAATAAAGAGCGAGCTTTACTGCAAGTATTTGACAGTATGCTTTTAAAGACACATATCCAAGTCTGATCACCTTGTAAAAACATTTCAGGTGTTTCTGTAGATGTACAAAAATGGCAATTGCTCCTGGAGAGTGAAAACAAAAGCTCTCGCCTGTAAACATCTATGACGTATTGCTCAACTTCATTCATGAATGCTTGCACTAAAAATCAATGGGACTTCCCACCCTATGCTCATACGAACTGAGGCATTTAAGAGAGCAGCACTTTGGTAACAGATTTAAGTTAATAAAGCTAAAAATCTTATGATGTGCATGTTTCATATGTTGTTTTGGTCAATAGATTTCTTGTTGGGTTGAAGTCTAAAAAAAACAGGAAATTTACCTCTGAATTATCGTTACTATACAGATGAAAAAAAAAAAAAAAAAGCCTAAAGAAAAAAATAGAGTATACATTAGTTATCAAGAAATTCTCTCCTATTAAAAAAAAAATTCTGAAATTTTGGCTCTTTGACTTTCAATTTGCTAACTAAAATAATAAGAGCCTATAGTGCAGTGAAAGTGAAACAAAAACTTTGATTCATGTTTTCTTTCAAAACCTCCAAACACATCTAGGCTGGATGTTTCTTCACCAGGAATCAATTTCAGATTGTGAGACAAGTGTAAACAAGAGGATTGAAAAGGTCCAAGTTCCAGAAACCACAGTTCATTTCATGGTATTTAGGAAATGCATCTTACCCAATTTACTGCATTTTATATTAAAAAAAATGTATATGTCTCTTCTGCTTGATACAAAACAATCTATTTTCTGATGCAATTCTTTACAACCTCTTAACAAAATCCTTCATGAATCTAGCAGCAGCACAGATCGAGAGGTCTCAAAAAGGTTACTCTTTTAGTCAGGAAAAAAGTAGTTATAATTTTGTTATTTTGTGCATATTACTTGAGCAGTTTGCTCATTGCTGAATTGAGCAATATTTCTGTCAAAAAAGCCCTTGTCCTAAAACGGAGGCCAGTTTTTTCCCCCCTTTTATACAGGCACAAGTCAAAGCCAAGAATAACTGAAGTCCCAGGTGGCACTTCCACTGATGGCAGTGACATTAAAGATGTCATGCAAATAATCACTTTTAAACGACCACCTTATTTGCCTTTCATACAGTGCACCTATATTGCTTCAAGCAACAAGATTAAGTGAAACTAGCTCTACAGGTAAGCTTTGCACCTTACCAAACCTTGGCTTCATACCACTGAAGTTAAATAAAACAGCAGCATTTTCTAGGAGTTTCCCGGGAATTTCCTAGGAGGTTACAGTATCCACTTGCGGAACACATTGCAACCTTTCAGCACATTTATGGCACGCTTGGCTCTAGGAACATTTCTTTCTAGGTGTGTGTGTGTGCTGCAGGTAGCCAGAGGAGACCAGCCTGCTTAATTTCACAGCACAGCTTGCACTTAGGACAGTGTGCTTAAGCTGAACTGTATTTCGGGAAAATACGCGCTGTTAAGCCAAGGCAGAGCTAAGCTTCGCCGCTCCACCGCGCCGTGCTCCGCGGGGCCCGCCTGCTTTCCCCCGATACAGGCGATATCCTCCTTATCGCCCAGCAGCTGCCGCCCCACAGAAGGCGAGGGGCGGGCGAAAACCAGCGCGCTTTGGGGCTGCCCAGCCCGCTCCTCCGGCTCGGGCGCTCGGCGCAGCCCCCGAGCGGGACGAGGGGAAGCGATCGGCCCGGGAGCGCTGCGGAGCCGCCGGCGCCTCGCGGCCAGCGGCAC
>VZSV01000016.1:3128907-3146329 GCA_013398735.1 Nothocercus julius
ACACCCAGAGCACGGGGCACAGGGTGGCAGCCAGGCGGGCTTGGGAGATCTCCAGGGAAGGAGCCTCCACAAGGAGCCTCTCTGGGCAGCCTGTGCCAGGGCTCTGGCACCCTCACAGGAAAGAAGTTCTTCCTCACATGGAGATGGAACTTCCTGTGTTTCAACTTGTACCCGTTACCCCTTGTATTGTCACTGGCCACCACTGAGAAGAGTCTGGCCCCATCTTCTTTACATTCTCTCCTTGGTTCTTCTGCAGTTATAGAGCAGCGCTGGGAGAACATCTGGAGCAAGTGTTTCTCTTCAACAGGGATTTTGTAAAAAAAAGCATGAATTGTAAATTATGGGGAGTGGTAATGTCTGGATGCAGAAGACTTGGGAAGTGAGGAACTCATTCAGCAACAGCTATTGAGTAGTGTTGATAGGAGCCATTATAGGAACCACTGGGGAAGATGAGCAGAAACTTAATTGCAAGCCAAGGAATTGAGCATAAAACACCCGAAGTTAAAACAGTCAAGCCTCATAAATTTTAGGCCAAATTCAATCTAATAACAACAAATTTTTACTTAAACATCAACTAAAGGAAATACTTGCACATATTAAGTGTAGCCATTTACCTTGAAGAAGTTTATAGCCTTGGTGATTGACAACACTGTTCCGTGTTTTTATGGTCTACTCGTTAAAGTCGGTGACAAAGTATCTCAGCTCTTTCTAGTTGCGCATCAGGTGCTGTAACTGACACGTCTGAAGTTTCTCATCTCCCCAGAGGTGCCATGAAGCCCTGTTTCTGTTTCAGTAAGGGACTTCGGGATTTATTCTTCTGCTTAAAAATATTTATAGGCAGAAGTCTGTGTGCACACGCATGTTTGTGCACATACCCACAAAGAGAAAAAGACAAGATCAAAGGAAAGCACCTTGTTCTTGAGAAGGCGGGGAGCATTTGATGCCCCTTTCTGCCTTGGGAATTTTGTTCCATAGTTTTGAAACATGGAAAGTGAAAATTGCACTGAGAGTCTAGCATAGACATTAGGCAATCTTTCATGTGCCTGTGGACAAGGCTGTCAAGTGTGCTGAAGCTTTTGTGGAGGAGACATCTGAAAAGGTTGCCGTGCATGGTATTATTGAAGAAGATGCAGTTCAGTATCCTCTCGGTATTACTTTAGCTCATGGAGTTTTGTGCTCTGAATATCCTCCACTTTTCTAGTCAGGAAAGAGGTTGGACACAACAATGGTCATTTGTGATTTGTGGCATTTCTTACTTTCTTTCTTTCTGTATCAGTCTCTTCTATTTTCAACCCCAACACAAGAGAAAGCCTGTTGAGTTTCAACACAGAAGGTCAGAAGACTGAAATGATTCAGATGGAAGAGGGGGACTACCTGCAGTCGGCATGCTTGTAACCAGTGTTGGTATGCCATTGAAGTGTTAACTGAGATCCCCTCTTGGTAATTCTGTGAATTATTCTGTAATTAGGTTTTGGATTTATGAATGAAGATCATTAGTTGTCATGGTTGGACTGGAATTGTATTTGAATTGGATATTTTTCTTAACTAGGAAGCTAGAGATGTTAGACCATTGCATAAGTGAAAATGAGAATCTTCCCAAGGCCTCACAGTCCCTCACTTAACTTCCTTGATTTACATTATGTAGGTTTAATATCAGATCCAGATGTAATCAACAAGATTGGATAGGCCAGAGGTAACCTGCCAATATGCTAAGAAGGAATTTTATCTATTCTTCTGTTTCCACAAAGGTGTCAGTGTGTGTCTTCTTATTGACCTGCAAATGAGCCTAAAATGTATGGCAATTTTGCATGTGGTATATATTCCTAGGTCTATTTAAATTAAGTTATCTTGGATTTGACTTTTGATGACAAGATGAGTTCATTACTGCCAGTCTTCTCTTATTAGATTTTCCATAAGGGATAAATTTTAATAAATTTGAGAATAAAGATGGTTCTCATGCATACAACTGACAGCATCACTCAGGCAGGTCTTGATGATGTAAGAAGTCTTAAGTGTTTCATTGCTGATAAGGCTGTAGATTGTTTTGATGACCAATTTTGCACTCATGAGCCTCAGCTTGAGTTCATGCCTTTTTATGTTTGTTTTCTCCAGCGTGTGAGTAATGCCTATATGCAGTGGATAAGTCCCTTAGATCTGCCTCTAGTTTCCTTGGACACTTCCTCCCAGTATCAAGTTGCCAAATAGTTCTAAAACTCCATAGTATGCAGGTAGCAAGCAGTAGTAGTAGTAGTAGTAGTAGTAGTAGTAGTAGTAGTAGTAGTAGTAGTAGCAGCAGTAGTAATTGCTTCTGCTATGCTTTCAATCTGCCTTTCAAGAGCTCTTTTCTGGGAACTCTGATAAACAAAATATCCAGAAAATACAAAGTCCAGGTGCGGTTTATTTATCTTTTACAAAGAAGAACAGGTTTTGTCTTATATTGATCAAATAGAGAAAGTTTGTGTAGCTCTGTTCCTATGTAAATCCACAGCACTGGGTCTAATGACACAGTGTGTCTGCAAAAAACAAAACCAAAAGCACAAACTCTGCTGCAGGGCTGTATTTAAAAGGTCTTTGATGCAGGAAAGGTAGATGCAGCAGGTAGAGATACTAAATTCTAGTGATTTAATATTAACTAGATACAAAACTGCTGAGTTTAAACTATTAATCTGATAGATATCTGATGCATGAATAAAAATTAGGCACATTTATTCTTACCCTTAAAAGCCTTATTCAGCAGGGAATTACTTTAAGTACTTAAGTAATCCCATTTACTTCAGTGGGACTACACATGAGCTTTAAATTAAAATCTGCAAGATATCTGTGCTCAAATAAAGCAAAGCTCTGAAGAACGTTTCTGAGGCAGGATGTTTAACCAACAATGTTTAACACGAGCTGTGCACGTTGTACCGGAGGAGCTCGCACACAGGGCTGTAGCATGGGAGGCAGAAAGGCAACGCAAAAGCCACAGTGCAGAAATTTGTAGGGCAAGTAGAAAATTCTGTCTTGGTTCCGTTTGAACAGTCACAACGTTTAGGCCAACTTTTATGCCAACAAATTCATAAATGACTGTGTTTTTATACAAACTATGTTGCCTTACCTATAGAGAGGGACGTTTCACTTTCTCTTACTAAACTTTCAGTTCAAAGAACTTGCCGTGAATACAGAGTTTTTTGCAAAAGAAGAAATTCCTACTATTATTCTGAGAAACACTGTGTCATGAAACTAGTGCTCTGAGCTGCACACGCAAATGTGAGCTTTAGCTTGGACTTGAAACTGGGATCTATCCAGAAAGATAGCATATTTAATTCCAAACATACTATGCTTTCTCAGTGAATACAAAGTTATTATTTGCTTAGTAAAAGTGCTGATAAGGCTTAGAAAAACTAAAACACCGATTCTTTTCTATCTTTAAAACAAGATGAATATGTTCTGTACCCAGACTCCTATTTTCTTCAATGTTTTAAATAAGTGAATTACATTTTAAATGAAGATGAGATTTAAAAGAAATGCATCTACATCAATCGCTTTAGTTTCTGAAGTGATTTTAAAAGTGACAGAACTCTCCATACAAATAAGTTGTATTGTGGTGATTTTTTAAATGTACAAAGATATTATGTTGTCTTATAATTATGATATGCAAGTGTTTTGGTTATGAATATTTATGGAATTATGAGAAAATATGAAATATTATTCCTGTTTCTCATTAAGATTTAGTTTTTTAAAATCTTCGTCTGCAGGATAAAAATAAGGGTGCCTCACGATTTCTTGATCCACTCTTCATTTAACTTCAAATATATTTGGTTTATGATGCTTATTTGAGGAAAAGCAGACCATCACTGCAGTGGGTTTTACCCTAAATTACCATCCAAAGAATTGCATAGGTGGAAAAGACTGTCAGAAATCAGGTTTGTCCCTAACAAGTGTTTCCTAAATGCTCATTTGAATCCTGCAACAGCTGCAGCTTAAGTCTATTGCTTCCTTAGGGAACATAGGAAAGAGTTGATTGCTCCCCTCTTTCCAGCCTGCTCAAGAGTGTTTGAAGATTTTACATCATGATCCTTTCTCCTTAGACTAAGCAGTAGAGAGCTTTAATTTTTTACTCTCAGGCCTCTAACTGCTGATGTTGCTCTTCTATGGACCTTCTCCAGTTACTTTATGGATTTGTTTGGGGTATGATTTCAAAAACAAAATATGCTAGCTAATATATGACCGTATTAGAGTAACATAATTCCATGTGCCTCTCAAATGACTCTCCTCGTTTTCTTCTCTGGGTTGTCAAGTCATTTTGAATTCTAATATTCTGTGTCGCAGATCCTCCCTATTTTATACAGGTAGCGAACTTTTTTTTGTTCAAAATCAAAGATGTTAAAGAAAGTTCTGAGTGCTATAGGATTCAGTACAGATTTAACTTTTGATATATCCTCCAGGTGTGGGAATTAATAATTAATAAGTACTATTTAACAGCTGCAAACAAAGTGTACTCTCTCACCACGGATCTACCTAGACCACATTTAACTAACATCAAAAGCTTTACTGAGGTCAAAATACAGGCTATCTTTTTTCCATGTGCACAGTTCCTGGCAAATGTGCCAGCTGTGTAATCACAGTTAAACTTTTCAGTGAAGGCTGAAACAAAGCAAAAAAAGGGCATTTAACATTTTGGGTTATCTCAGAGTCACACGGATCACCCTCCCTACCCACAGAATAGTGGGACGACTCCTTCCTTGACCCTCCCCTGCTACCATTAGCCTGGTGTGTTTCCTTCTCTAACCATTACTGGCCCTATTTCATTCTGTGCTTTGGCCTTTCTGATTTTGTTCCTACATACTTGAGCTATTCTCTAATATTCTTCCTTTAGCAATTTGACCTACTTTCTACTTGCATATACTTCCTTCTAGTGTTTCAGGATCATTGAAGAGCTCTTAATTTAGTCAAGTTTGTCTCATGCGGCATACCTTATTTTTCAAGCGTATTGAGATACTTTGTGTTTTTTTTTTTTTTTTTTTTTTTTTTTTGATTTCTTTGGGAACACTGATCACTTTGGACTTTAGTATAAAATAAAATGTAGTGGAGAGCACCTCTAAGATCGTGGTTTTCATGAGGCAGTCTTGGCTAACACTAGTTCAAGATATTCTCATGTCCCCCAGCCCTCCATGCTGCCAGCACAACTGTTTCTTCAGTGAGCTGTGATTTGGATCAGGGAACAAATCCAGTTTAAAAATAATCCAGCAAAAAGATTTTTTTTTTTTTGGTTCTTAAAGCTGAATCATTTTATTATACTGTTCACAGAGCAGTTATACAAACAGTTGCCCTGATGCAATTGAAAGAGTATAGAAAAGCTGGCAGCTTTATAATTCACCTCTTAATTCTTTTTTCTCTTTCCTAGGAATTACAAATGGTATTTTTCTATAACCTGCCATCTGACATGCAAAGCATTTCTCTCCTCTAACCTGAATGTGTGTTTTCGCAAAAATTGTGTAACATTTTTGAGATAGTTTTGGTGTGAATAAGTTAAATAATTTTCAGAGTTGTTGCTTTAATACTCTGATACATAAATAAATGTTTAGCAGTCTGATGTGCTACTTGCATCTTGTCATTCTTCTGACTGTCTCTACTGAGACCCCCTTAGATCTTCCCCAATATCATGCCCCCTTTTGCTATGTCTTAGGCCACCCATTGATTCAAGCTTGAAAACTGTCCCCGTTAGGTAGCTGTTTTGTAAGCAATAATTGCAGATCTTCTCAGAAGTTTTGGTAAGAAGAATTTGCTCACTTAGACAGACAATCTGTGCTCTGTAGTTTCTATTTCCTGCAACTTGACTCTGTGGTTGAGGAAACCAGAACTCTCCTGATCTCGCCATCTGTGCAGCAACGAGCGCACCTCCAGAAAGCAGCTGCCCAGCATCCCGAAGCTGCAGGGACTGCAGTTCTTTATATTGCTCTGATCTGCTCTGGTTTTCCCTGGCAATATTGTTGGTGACCAGTTGGATGAGACCCTCTGTCTATCTGTAGTCATTCCTAACTCTGTCTTAATGGTGATTTTTTTCTCCCTTTAAAATTTGAAGGGTCTTGTTTCTTTCTCTCTCTCTCAACCTGTTAACCTTGTGAATGATACCAGCAGCCCATTTTGCACTTCAGAAAACACCTCATGCTAAGCGCACCATCTAAAACAAGATCCCTCATATTTCCTCATGAAAGCAGCATCCTTTCTTAGCTGAAGTTGTCACAGTAAATATAGTAAACCTTTTAAGGTTATGATCTCACAGTTGTAGGTTCTTAATTAGAAAGAATCCATTATTTGAAATTCTGTAACCCAGCTATGCTCTGTATTCTGTATATAAGACGGAAATCTAATCTAAGTTTCATATGGAATATAAAGATATCAGTTCTCTGATGATGTCTCTTCTAATTGTGGTATTTATGTTTTTGCTATACTACAGTAAGTTTGAGAAACGATTGTATGGCAGTCTCTCTGTTTTAAAGTGGTCTAAAAGCATAAAAACACGTAATTGGCTTATAAAACTATCAGATGGTTTAAATTCGGCAGGTATTTGCCATTAAGTCTGTCACTCAAGGTATCCTTACAACCAGTTTTGTTATGTAGTCCGTGGAAGGAATAGCCTTAATTCATGTTTTCATTTACTAATTCTCCGATTTGCCAGTGTCACTGAGCTACACGGTATTTGGGTATACTAAGAATGAAGTTCAGATCACTGACTTAGTTAAAAGATGTGGCAAATGAAAAAGAGAGCCTCAAGTATCAGTTATTACACTGGCTTGAGAACTAAAATTAAATTTGAAATCCACTTACTCCACATGGCAACTTCATGAAGCGTTAAGTTAATTTTGCTCTGATTTTAACTGTGTGTTATTTTTGCTTACACGTGGGTCTGCCACAAAACCCACAAATCTAATGGGCGTGGGGACTTGGATTCTGAGATCAGCGCCAGAAGTATGCCAAGCTTAGGAGCAGGAGGATACATTTTTCTTTTTATGTATAAAGGTTGAGACTACAATTTTTGCTTGAAGAAATGGAAGAAACTTTATGAGTTTTGAAACTATAAGAAACTTAATGAGATTTGATTTTTAGCAGCTGGATTTTCCATATTTGGAAAATCAGGCCAAATGTAAGATTTTTAAAATGCTAGTTATTTTTGAAAATATTGTCAGTTATTTTCTATTCAAAATTTTACATTCTCCAGCAAGTGGGTGAATTAGCCACTAAATAATTTTGTGATTCTTCAGCTTTAGTGGTGAAAATGTATTTGGATGGGCTTAAGAAAAGAAAAAAAATGCTGTCCTTCATGTGCCATATAGTGTTAGTGACATGTTTTTGTTGTTTGGTTTCAATATTTTAACATTGGCAAAATGATAATATCTGACGTTTGAAAAGTGTATGTATCATTTTAATACTTTGCATAGTTGTTGTTTTTCTCTATTAAAAGTGCAACGTAGATCCTATGCTGTGTTGGGCTGAATCACTCACTGGCTCTGCTGGCTACAATTTGATTTATAGGCCTAAAATCTACTTGCCACAAGTTGGGAGAGAGAATCCTACCTGCATTATCACTTCCAAGAATGCCATATTTCTTTTTCCCTCTGTTCTCACATTTTTTCCTGGGAGACACAGCTGCTCTCCAGGGTTTGAGATGTTATGCAGAGCTGGAGCTGTTCCTGCCAAGCAGACCTTGGTAAAATTACTCAAAGTGGAGTCTTTGGTAACAGCTGACTAGCTTTACATAGTATGTCAATAATTTGTAGTTGCCACCAACCTGTGGTAACTTTTAATTTGCAGTGCCTCCATACTGATCTGAATTATTTTATATAGCTGTGCCTTTCTTACCATAATTCTTATAGTGACTTATTTTATCTTTTTAATGTTACCTACGTGTTGAATCTACTTACACAAAAAAATATTGAACATTGTTATGGAAATAAACCTATATCTGAATGTATAATGAAGTTGTTAAAATACAAGTCTTTGACATGCAAGTAATTTTGCTACCAGTAAAATTTGTTTGTTTTATTTCAACCTATCATGCTTGGAGTGAGTGTTGAAAGATGAACAGGCAAGCATTGCTCAGCCAGAGGGGAGAAGAACGTCATACGGCCCCCAGAATAGCATCAGCAATAAATATGGTCATGCTTTTCTTCCCCTGAGACAGACCAAGATCATATTTGTAGCACCCACCAGGTCTGCTCCTTACCAGGCATTTAGGGCCTTTGATGAAACATCTACTAATGCAGCTGCAGTTGGGAGAGATCTTGTTCCAGCAGTGCCAAAGCTGACATCAAGAAAAAGAGAGGGAACAGAATCCCAAGCCGGACGGTTTAAACAATGCAAGACTTATGGGGAATGCACACTTACTCACAGCATGGAATACTGCTCCAAGATAGGGACCGTGTTCCTGTTAGACTCTCTTTCCGTGCTAACTCGGGTGTGTTTGCAGGTCACTTAGACCCGCTGAAGCATGAAGCTTTTGTAGCGGAGGAAAGGTGGACTGAAAAACAGCCCTTTGTTTAGCGGCCTTGGGTCGTATGCAATGTCAAAGTCGGTACTAAAATGTGCTGTAAAATGAAATCAGAAAAAAAGAAAAAAGCTCAGATTAAGAAGTTGTTTTCACCCCCACTGTGTTCTGGTGTGTTTCCTCCCCATATGGTCTCACTTTGCAATATGATTAAGTAAAGTAACATAGCCCTCAAGATCTGTGCCCTATATGACATATTAGACAGAGAATTTTAATTATTCAAGCCCAAGAGAGAACACTGTTAATTTCTTCATTTTAAAAAGACAGATTATGCCCTCTGGACCAAATGGATGTTCTTCAGCGTCTCTAAAGTTCTGTCCATATGGACTCTTTGTTAACTGTTTGTTAAAAAGCAAATCAGATTGTGCATTTGTGTTCATGCCACTGTTCCTGACTAGGCTTCACAGAAATCAAATCTAGGCTTTGGCCCTTTCCTCTCCCTCAACCCCCCCAGTTGATCTGTCTAATATTTGAGAAGCTACCTTAGCTTTTGTAGCTTCTCTGCTCTCCTGGCTTTGCCTGCCTACCCTCTATATTAGCTGGGGTGTTAGTGGAAAGGGTTTGTTATTTCAGACACATACCATCACCTGCTGCACTCTCTTCTGCCCTACGCTTGCACAGGGCACGGAGACAACTTCATGCTTTCATTTGTATCAGTTACACAGGGTTTAAATTCATCCCTTTCTCTATATAGCCTTTTTTTTTCTTTTTTCTTTTTTTTTTCTGTCAGATAACTCAGTAAATGCTAAATAGCAAGTGCGTTTTAGTACACATTTCTTTAGCTTGCTTCTGCATCTATTTTTCCTATGAAAATCTCATTGAGATAAACACAGTGAAGGAAGTGAGTTTGCAGAGCAGTCGCTCTGGTGTTTGTTCTCTATTCCAGAGTGACGTTATGCAGTTAAGAAAAAATCATGCCAACATGTTTCAGTCGGTGCCAAAAGAACATAGGCACCTATTCAGCACCCAGAATCTACTGCTGCCCAAAACTATATCTTGTCCTATTTATACTTTTGCAAATAAGGATCTTGCTTACAAGAAGATTAAGGTGAATAGTGTGTGTGTGTGTGTGCGCTATTTGATAATGAATTTGTATTTGTTCAGCTCTGTTTTAAGTTCTGCCTTTTCTTATTTGTTTGTTTGTTGACCATAGGAAGTTTGAATTTTAAGTGGCATAGGCAGTTTGTAACAGTCAAGTCACAGAAACCTAATTTTTAAAATGATCATTACTCACGTTGGAATTGACTTCTCTGGAAATACTTGTGTGCTTATCTCTCTGCAAAGCAAAAACAGCAGGCCATTCCTGGCTATGCAGTATGTCTAAAATGCAGATACTGAGCGTTAAACTCAGATATTTGAGAAATAAAACTCACCTACAGACTAAAAGTATAATTTAGCTAAAATAGAATGATGGCAGCTATCGATCTGATTCGTTTATGCTTATTGCACCAACGCTTGCAGGTGGGGCAGAGGCAAATGAAAAACTTGAAGAATGCTTACCAATCAAATAGGGACTTTCAGTGAAAACCAGGAGAAAAAATGCAATTCTGTGTGATTGCCTAACAAAATAGGTTTCTAATATCTAGCTGAACAGAATGGAACTCCTCTTGTCAAACACAGCAATGAGAGCTGGTACTTTAAGCTCTTTAATGCATGTATAGGGCCCTCCACTGGGAGATATCAGGAATATAGCTTCTAGTTGGCTAAAATAAGCGTCGTGAAAAATGGAACATAATGCAAATTTATTCAGCTTTAAAAATAAATAAATAAATAAATAAATAAATATAAATGATGTATTATAATTGATCACTGTGTTTTCCTTTCAGTTTTTCTCCTATTGTAGTAGTGAAAAGATGTCAGCACTGCAATACTGGGGCATAATTTATGTGATATAGATAGAAAATAAATATGTTAGTATGATAAAAACATTATATCCATGCTTATGGTCCCTGTATTACAGACTAAGTCATGAGCCAGATTACCCAGCTAGCCCCGATGGGTTTTCTGCTGTAATGAGGAATCCATGGGTGACACAGAGAGCTGCTCTTAGAGCAGAATCACCTTCATCCTTGTACTGCGCTTGTGTAGGCTGGTGTAGGACTACCTAAGCATTTAGAAGCACTTTTCCACCCTCTTATTTCCATCCAATGTGGGTACCAAACCGTTTCCTGAAGTGAGGACTGAAGTAACGCTAATAGAACTATATTTTGTATTGCTTTCATAATTAACGTTATCCCGGCTGATGGCTCTTCCTCTGTGGAAGCTATGCTTTTACTTGCCAGTGAAAATGCTTGGAAATATAAGAAAAAAGTATTTGTTAAAGTATTTTAAAATCATTTTTGTGGATGGCTGTCTGAAAAAGATCACGTTTGGTTTAAACTTATTCCATAAAGTAATTTATAATAGTTTTGCCAGCATTTTTAATTAAAAGTCTTAACCAAGATTTTCAAAAGTTTTTGACAGTGATAAAAATTTGGGCATGTTTCAGGGATGGAAACAACCCAATTTCTACCATTTACAGGAAAGATCTTTTAAAATTATTTTCCAGTCACTTCATGAGATTTTAAATGACATTTCACAAAATTGTGTTTAATCTCTCTAATTTTCTGAAATCTTTCTGTGTTTGGCTGTCATCATGGCTACTGGATCTTTACATTTCATTGTGTCATTGCAGTGGAATTTGAACATAAGACCGTTTGAAGTCAATGCAAATCTAACTAACCTTAGTGGACTTCAGTTTCAACATCCAAATAATCTATTTTATTAGCTGAAAGTCGCATGCTCTTTTTCTGACCAAAACTGGAATATATTATTTTTAAATATATTGTTTGTGAAGTGGTAGCTTCTTAAATTTTTTAATGGCAATCAAAACCAGATGTGCTGAACAGTGCTGTACAAGCATGTAACACAAGGGCTGTCTTTGCTCAAAAAAACTGTTGTCACTATGAGATTAAAAAACAGTAGATAAATCAACACCTGGATGCTGCCTATAGAAGTACAGGTATACGAGAACTATTTAATAGAATTTTACTCCTGAGTCATCATGTTTCTCAGATGAGTCGTCACATTTAAGTTAATGTAACTGAAGATGAGCAAGTGAAGTGGAACTATTCCTAATATATCAGTAATCATCAAGTTTCTTAGTCAGCACAGAGAGACAACAAACCCAGGCAAGTAGATAAAAACACATTTTAGATCTTTTGAGTTTGGCTGATATGTTAGATTTCGTAATTTAAAGATGCTGTTTATATAAAAGCTTGATGAGTGATAGATTGGATAAAGCTGGAATGAGAATATCTACATTTTTAGGATTATAGCTAAAAAATTGCCATTTTTAAACTCATGCAAAAGTATTAACTTCATTTCCATGACAAAAAGCCTGGTATTTCCGGAAATTAGATTCCAATACTAAAACTGTTGAAGGTTTTATAACACTGGAAGAATTGATGTTTTTATTGTATCTCAAGAACTAGGAATGCATGTTATCACTACAAATTATTTTAAAGTAAGCTTACTATAAAACTACTAAGAATAATTTTATGAAGAAAAATCATTATTAAGGAGGAGCTCTGAGGTATTAATATCTGAGTTTCCATCTCCATGAAACAGGATGAACTGTGGTATTTAGAAAAATAGGGCAGAACTTTGTGGCAAAATCTCTGAAGAAAACCTGCTGTGGTGGAGTAAGTAACTTTGAAAGTGAGTAGATAAGTTCTATTAACAGATGGTTTGTTGGATGTAAAATGGTAACTCAATAATTATATTTCTTCAGAAATATGTAGTAGCCATCTAGAATTACTGAGGTAAGCACTCATCCATGCTTTTAAACACAGTTAAGTAAGAGCGTAGAGAATCTGAGCTGTGGCCGTTCATATGCAACTTTGCTGGTGGTCTCGTTCCTAAATAGTTGCACATCTAATTCATCAGTCATATTAAAATATTTAATCATGCCAATATTTAATCTCACCTATATGAAATCCATGCTATGCTCTTTTTGATTCCTATGACATCACCAGTTATGCAGACTTTGCAATGGGAATTTAGCCAGTAACTACTGATGACAGAAGGTCTGGAATAGAATCTGTCTTATTTTCCCAAGCAACATTATCTCCTGTACCACAGTCAGTTATGCCATGTCAGCGTCTAGAACTAAACTAATAATTCTGCTAATGATGCACGAATAGAATACAGCTAGTTTTCACCGCTAGCTGCATAGAAAAAAGCCAAAGACTTTTTTTTCCCCATAAAGTAAACAGACTTGGTTTTGAATATGCAGAAAGAATTGATCTATTAAGTAAGAAGCTGCCAGTGTTTTTTACTTGCAGTAATCGCTTTTCAAACACATCTGGCCTAGATGTTTCCTGACAATATCGTAGAGTGAGTGGTAAGTCAGGAAGAAAACAAAACCAGCATCCTAATTTCCAGATCTTTCATCTAATTTATGCATCTGCTTATTAAGTTAGTTTTGGTATAGCTTAATAAATAACATAATATAAATAATATAAATAACAGTAATATCAGCAAATTTTCTTTTCATGAGGCAAAAGTCTGCATATTAGAAACCTTGGATAGGTGTGTATAAATTTTATAAAAACATACAAGATGATACAAAGAATGGCCCAAGAGAGGCCATACAGAGAAACAAGACAAGAATATTTGTATGGTGAGAAAAGTGACTCGTTCCACAGTATCAATGATTCAATCAGTTTCAATGCCAAAGTGCCAAAATGCCAGCTAGATTTGCAGTTCTGTATTTTTGTGCCTTGTGCTTCTTTTGTTTTCATTCTACCTATACATTAAAACGCATTTTCACAGAGAATAACTTTCACTGGTGTAAAGTACTGGAGAACTCTCTCTAAGTGCATTTGGGTTCAGGTGATCTCAGCTCTTTCTTCACCTGGTGCTTCTGCTGGCCTTCCTCATGCGTTAGAAGACTGAGGGGCTTAAGGAAAACATAGGGATATGCATAGGTGGTAATTCTGCAGAAAAAAAGCCTGAGCTACGTTTCCTTTTGGGCACTCCTGGAGAAGGAGCGGGCTTTATATCATATTTTTAGAAAAGGGAGGCCTCTCGTGGTCGGATATGAAAACAGCTTTTTTGCCAGGCGCGGGTGAGGGTGTGTGTGGCCGCCCCGGGGCCGTAAGGGTCCGGCCCAAGGGCTGCTGTGCCAGCTCCCCTGCCCCACTTCCAGCCTCCCTCTGCCTGGTGGTCCTGGGAGCCAAATTGCTGCTGGGGAAGCGAGGAGTGGGAACATGGACATGCTGGTGGTATTTCACAACGGTATTGAGGCAGGGCAGTGTGAGAGTGGGTAAATACAATTGTAGATCGCGTATCTCCAAATATGATTATAGATGCCCTGTTACCATTGAACAAGTCAGAAGCAGGTAACACTGCTCAGAGAATCACAGAATCCCAGAATGGCTGGGGTTGGAAGGGGCCTCTAGAGATCATCCAGTGCAGCCCCCTGCTCCAGCAGGGACACCCAGAGCACGGGGCACAGGGTGGCAGCCAGGCGGGTTTGAAGATCTCCAGGGAAGGAGCCTCCACAAGGAGCCTCTCTGGGCAGCCTGTGCCAGGGCTCTGGCACCCTCACAGGAAAGAAGCTCTTCCTCACATGGAGATGGAACTTCCTGTGTTTCAACTTGTACCCATTACCGCTTGTCCTGTCACTGGCCACCACCGGGAAGAGTTTGGCCCCATCCTCACCTCCCCTCATGTCCTTGTACATATTGGTCAGATCTCCTCTCAGTCTTCTCTTCTCCAGGCTAAAGAGGCCCAGACCACGGTGCTGAAGAGCACGTCCGTGGCAT
Organism: Nothocercus julius; assembly: GCA_013398735.1. Lineage (NCBI taxonomy): Eukaryota > Metazoa > Chordata > Aves > Tinamiformes > Tinamidae > Nothocercus > Nothocercus julius. Next base: position 3,143,245 of record VZSV01000016.1, read on the forward strand.
CAAACGCTTTCCACAAGATGATGCAGCCCTAGCTGACATCTCCCTTCAGACGCTGCCCGACACCACGCGCTGCAGAACGTGGCAGCTGCGAACGGCTCAGGGTAAACCCGAGTCTTCGCCACATTCACTGGCAACTCTCGTCTGAGGTAACTCAAAGGTGTCCCTTTTCAGCACACCTCATTCACCTCTGTCTTGAAAGGCCCATTCCGAAAGTATGATAAGTCCAACTAGTTAGCACCATCTTTGTCACCTATATTCCCTTCTGCGAGTACTTTCTGCTCTTGCTGTTCCTCTTTTCCGTATTGTGTTAGGATGTGTATACCAGTGATATAAATGTAAATTTGGATTCTTTTGCTTCTCAGGTAGGTCAAAATAATAAAAGGACTAGACTTCTTTATTTTATTTTATTTTTTATTTTGTTTTTTTATTTTTCAGATGGATTCTCCTATGGAAAGTCATAGGAAAATGCTCAGATTGTATGTTGTAGATGTCCGGTAACCAAAAGCACTATAGATGCTCTATGGGAGGCTAAAATTATAACTAGCTTTACATATCTGCATTATTTAAGAAATGCAGGACATAAGCCATTTTAAAATGCTTTGGATTTGAGAAGACAGTGAGAAACATTTTTAAATGTTCAAATAAAAATACTTTGTTTTTCTGAATTTATTATTGCCTTGATTCTTATGAATTAATCTGAACTACCTTCACAGGAAATGGGCTCACGCTTGTCTCTTTTGCTAGCTAATAAGATAGGGCCTTATCACTTCATAATAAGGAATTTGTAGTTAATTGCAGACTGTCTCAATACAGTTGATGTGCTAACTTTCCCACATTGTTCAGAAGACAGGAACCTGAAGCAACAGTAAATTTCCCAGTACCGTGATTGTTGTACTGTTTTTTGAGATTAAGAGGAAATAAGCAAAGTTAAATGCATGTAACTAAATGTTAGCTCACAGACATGTGTGGCTATAAAATTTTGAAGTACTAAGTAATTGCTTTTCATCTCTCAATGCACATATTTGAACATGTACAAACCTTAAGGAATAAGTAATTCCCATACAAGCTATTCATTTCCATAATTTATCTGAAAAGCTGCTATGGGATCTGATCTAGGTCTCATTAAATCAGCAGTCTGATGCTGTTTGAACTTCAGAGATAAATGAATTGCATCTGTTATCGTCGAGAGAAATACAGTCTTCAGATTCCTCCACGTATATATTTTTTTCCTGTTAATACCTCACCGTCACAGTGAAGATATTAGATATATTTTAGTCAGCTTGTTAAAACTTCTCTCCTGACTTACAAAATAAGTTTAAATACAACATGTTCCTTTCAAACGGAGCCATTTTATTCTCTTTAATTGCCCTTCTAGTCATCTAAAATAGGTAACAGAACATAACTCGATCTCAAATATCTATGTTTGATATTAAATAGATTATTTGAAAAAGCAAATTGAAATGAAAGAGTGGTCTGGTAACTTACAAAATAAAATACTGATTCCAGTGCTAAATTAAAAAATACCTCAAACCCTAAAATACAGTCTCTGGTATATGTAAATTAAAAAAAAAAAAAAAAAAAGAGAGGGAGAGAGAGAGAATGTTATCCAGTATCCAGTTCTTTGCCTGGAAATGTTACAAGATCTGCTTCTGAGGAACCATACAGCAACCTAGGTTAGAGACCATGAGAGCTTTAACCTGAGTTAAAGCCCCAGTGCATGAGTGTCTTCCAGCTCTCTTAGACATATAGCTTTGGAGAAACATTGCATCCCTTTTACCCATTCTAAGCAAGTTCTCCAACTTTTCAAATATTTAAAATGAAGTTATAGAAATTCCCCAAAGTTTATTGTCAGTGACACACTGGCTAGTATCAGATAGGTATAGGAAGTCACTCATCTGTGCGCCCTTCAGTGGCTATTTGTGATCGACTGCAAGAGGACACCAGGCAGTTGCAGGGCTGCAGTTGTGCCCCCTCATGTGAATGGTGTGGACTCGGAGCTGGCTTTGATTGCTTCCATTTTGATTTATACGATTTGTGCATTAACTTGTCTCATTCAATGAATTAATTCATCCCCTGACTTAATATTCTCAGTTTAGTTGGTGATATTTAACAGCCCCAAGGGTGCTTATGGCTGCTGACTGTAGCCCACAGTCTTATTATTAGAGGATTCAAGAGCCTATTAACAAATGAACTGTACTACTATTAATTGTTTAATTATCAAGGATCCTATTAACTTTTGTGTCTGGTGTTTTCAGGCCAAACCAAAGTTTAATAGCTATAAATCCAGATGAAAATTTTGTCTCAGTTGACACTGAAAACAAAACTCCTTTTGATTACCCAAGTGTCAAAATTTCACTTAAAATCAAATATAATTGTACTGGGCTGTAGATTGCAATGTATTAGGCCCACGTCTTCTTTCATGCATTCTCCCCATGGTGGGGACCACTAATGGTGGGCTACCCAGCACATAAAGAAGTGGTAGGTATGGGTGAGATATCTTGGGTCACCTTTATGGTTGATGCAACAGTTCGTATGAGATGAGATATTCAAGGCTGTGTAAGCTTCCCGTGGCCTTTAGTCTCATTCAGCAGATGATAGTGCCTAATGGATGAGGCTTGTGCTATCAGCAATCACATCTTCTAAACTATCTCCATTCTGGGATGCATGGGAAGCATTTTCTGATGGAAGCTGCTAATTTTTGTTACCAAGTACTTTTCAAGGACTTTGCTTCATTTAGGGTAAAGGAAAAAAAAAAAAGAAAAACAACCCTGCAAGATTGCAAAATGCTACTAGACTTCATCTACAGAAATAAGAATAAGGGTGCTCTCTCTGGAGGTTGAAAGAACACAGCTTGAGGAAAAAAGAGGTGTCTGCTTTTATAGCTTTATCTTTAGTTCTGCCTGCTGGGGTTATTATTCTACCAGCTGGTAATGCTGTTTATACTGAAATGGTCCAATTCAGGGTGTTTTCTGGCAACCATTACAATTCTTCCCTAAGAGCACAACCCCTGCATCCTTTACATTCACGGTGCAAATACTTGTTTGCAGGGAAATGAAAAGCCATCCTTTAAAAAAAAAAAAAAAAA